>PVJX010014426.1:0-44883 GCA_004027295.1 Dolichotis patagonum | reverse complement strand
TGGCTCCCCCACAGGCTCTTGGCCTCCTCACAGGGTCCTAACTCCCCTCTGTGGGCTCCTGGCTCCCTAATTTGTAAGGTGAATGCTGGGTGTGGTCACCCCAGAGCCTGTGGAATCTCAGGCAGGCCAGGCCACCGTGCTTTGTCCCAGGCAGGTCTCCAGGAGGTTCCCTGTGAGTGAAGGGTGGGCCTACAGGTCCAAAAGAGTCAGGCCAGAATGTTGGTTTCTGAATAGTTCGCGGTCCCAAACAGACCTGGCCAAGATGCCAGTCTCCACAATATTCCCAATCCAAACAGCCTGGGCCACTCTGCGGGTCCGAGAGGTTTGGGTCCCAAAGAGACAGGCCATGTTGCTGCTTTCTGGGAGACTTCCTGGGGGTGAAGGGTGGGGCTATGGGCCGAAACAGACCTGGCCCAGATGCCGGTCTCTGGGCAGTTCCCTGTGGATGAAGGGTGGGCCTACCAGTCCCAAAGAGTCGTGCTGAGATGCATGTCTGTGCAGAGTTTTAATCCAAACTGCCCGGGCCACTCTGCAGGTCTGAGAGGTTCGGTTCCCAAAGAGACAGGCTGCAATGCTGCTTTCTGGGAGACTTCCTGGGGTTGAAGGGTGGGGCTATGGGCCCAAACAGACCGGGCCCAGATCCCGGTCTCCAGGCAGTTCCCTGCGGATGAAGGGCAGGCCTACCAGTCCCAAACAGTCGTGCCAAGATGCGGGTCTTGGTGGTATTTAACTTTGAGCTTTTATGGAACTTTTCTGTATGCATCCCTCTTTTGAGTCTCACCAAGGCCTGTGGAGTTAGTGCAGGGTTACTCTGCTCATTCACAGATGAGGACTAACACGCAGAAAGATGAACAAGACCCAAGACCCCATGGGCCCAGATCTGGCCTTGTGGCTCCTGGGCTGAGGGAGCCATGTGACTCACTGTGTCTGCTTTCAGTCTCTCTGCTGCTCTCACCCCAAGCTCACAACTCCAGTTGGCATCAATGAATTTATTCTTGGAAGCCACAAAAGACCTGGGAGCCATGAGAGCACTCTGACTAGTGTGACACAAAGCACCCTTTAGTAGGGCGGATCATCCAGTGCTCACGCAGGCAGCAGCTTTTGAAGGGAGGAAAGGGGCCAGGGAGTTTTTGGGTGGACACAGAAACTACACAAGCTCAACCGTGAAGTCTTGTTGGATGAAGCACCATGCAGCAATCTGCTCAGCAGCCTGTTTTCCTAGTCCGTGGAAGCAGGAGTCTCCAAAGAGAAAACACTCAAAGGTCCAGAGTTCGTCATTATGTCCAGCATCACAGAGTTGAATAATTTTCCACTGCATGGCAGAAAAGTTTCTCTTCTTGCTCTTGTCTCCCCAATTGCATGTTATCCTCTGATTATTCCAGAAAAACTCTTCTAACCTTATACGTTTTAAAACCTATTGTAAATTTCCAAGTCCTATTAGAGTCTCAAGTGACAAGAATCCTGGCAAAGTTGAGGAGGTAGGGACAAGTTTTGCCTTGATTTTAATACAGTGGAAAGATCATGGAACTTTGGAAGCAATCTGCTTTTTTATATCAACATTTTTGTCTTTTCCTACTCTTTCCTTCTTCCTTCCTTCCCTCCCTCCTTTCCTTTCTTCCTCCCAGGGATTGAAACTGGGATCTTCACATTGATTGACTTCCCCAGCCTTTTTTATTTTTTGTTTTGAAACAGGCTCTCATTAAGCTGTCTAGGCTGGGCTTGAATTTGTGACCCTCCTGCCCAAGCCTCCCAGGCTGCTCAGATTATAGGAATGTGCACCATGCCGGGTTGTGTTTTCATTTTCTAATTGTATCAACTTGGAAAGTACAACACTTGCCTGAGCTTCAGTTTCTTCATAGGATGGTTGAGAGGATTAAAGGAAAGGCAGATAATACAGCGTGACTGGTGCCTGGTTCATAATTAGCCCTAAGTAAACAGCGAATGTGATGGATAGAGTCTCTTCTTTCTGGGAACTTTGTGCATACTTTAGTTTCTCTTCTAAGGCTGACTTTTCTGTCAGTACAAGTTCCTTTGGACATTTACCATTATAAATTTCTTATTTTGTGTTCCCCAAAGTTAAGGATTACTTTAAGATTACTTAATCTACAAATACTTAGTCATTTTAGTTGACAGTCCAGCTGGGGAGTTAGGAAATAGGTACTAGGACCAGGCATAGCAAGCATCACTGAGCAATGTAAACAATGGGTATTACGGGGTTTCAGGTAAAGAAAATGTGACCCAGGCCTGCCAGTTTTGAGAGCTTAGTATAGTCAATAATTTACACTTGGGTGGACAAGCTGGGGAATGCTGTAGCCTGCAACCAGACTTGACCAGGGAAGTGAGCGAAGATGAGATTTTAGGTATAAGCATGGTGCCCCCATGATGATGAAACAGGTGAGAGTCTTAGAAAGTAACTGGTAGATGGTCAAAAGGAGGTATCAAGATGTCCCCTAAGGTAGGCGGGGCCAAGTGAGGGAAACCTTGGGGATGTTGGTTTTCAAAAGCTGAGGCAGACAACCAAGAACAGGGTAGGCCCACAGCTGCCTAAATTACCCCTCCTTTGGGAGGAGATTAGCCCAGTATGAAGATTTATGTGCTGATGTTGATGATGGGCATGGAGTGAGACATAGGCAGTGTAGAGGATTCTAAGATTAAGGGCATTGATCTTAGGACAGTGTTTCTCAAAGATTGTGAATGACCTGCTTTGCAATTACTTAGGAGATTTGAAATAAATATAGATACAATATCTGGGGATAGATTCTGAGGTTAAATTAATGAACAGTGGATAATTCACAGTAGAAGCCAGAGTTTAGAGTCAGGTCAGAGTCCCGAAGCAACAGATTCAGTGACGAAGCTGGCTTTTCTTTTCTCTGTGAAGAGTGGTTTGCAGGAAGCCTGATTACACTGAAAGGAAATCTTGGAAAAAGTTTTCTGTTCTGGCAGTGGATTTGATGGTTTCAATATAGAAAGAGAGTTGATATTTTTGAGCAGGAATCAAGGCAGAAAGAATCCAAGAGAGAAGAAATGGAATAGAAAGACACTGGATCCAGTGTCAGCTATGTTAGAATATTTGTAACAGGGTAGTCTGTGTTACTTCCATTCTTTCCACTCTTGGATTTCCCAAGTTTAGATAGCTTTCTGCGCACAGGGAGCATACATTCTTCAGCCTTAATTATTCTGCACTGAATAAGGCAAAAAAGGGATGTATTTTGTCCTAACTGTGGGAAATCTGACCAATATGTTCTGTCCAGCTTTTCTCTGCAGTGAGGGCTGGGAGGGCTTTCAGTGGAGGTAGCAACCAAGAAATGAAGGTCACTTGGGAGGGCGTTTTGGTGATCTGGTGAGAGAGAGCACAAGATGAACTGGGGTGTGAGTTTCAGGCTTGTGGATCACGTTAACAAGGCAGAATTTACCTTGTGGCCACTTGTGCTTTTGTCTGAGCAGTGGAATTACACAATGTGACTTACTGTCTTAGAGAATTTGGGCTAGAGCATGAAGGAAGTCCTGGAGAGGGACAGAGGCCGAATTTAGAAGGGAACGAAGGTTCAAGTAAGCTCATCACTGGCGAGATTCTAAGGGGAAATAATGTCTTAAGCACGCTCTGAGTGAGCTGTTTTTCTGAATAGAGTCCTCCTTACCTGAAATAGGTGTGACTTCTTTGCTTTCAGTTCTTTTAAAAGTTATTATAATTATTAATTCATATTAACTGTACAAATTAATGGATGTCACTGGGAGATTTCCATATGTGGACATAATTGAGGTTTGATTCTATCCACTTTTCTTCTGTTACCTTTCTTCCTTCTTTCTCAACCCCTAAACCCTTTCCAGACCCTAACAGCCCTTCTTCTACTTTCATGTCATCCTTTTTCTGGTATTGTTTTGCAAAACAATACAAGAAAAAAACATGCGATATTTAGCTTACTGTATCTGGCTTATTTTTCTTAACATGCTATCTTCTTGTTCCATTCATTTTCCTGCAAAATGCAGGAATTCATTAGTTTTATGATAGAATAATACTATGATATATATCTATATCTGGTATCTATAACCTATCTATCTACCATTTTATTTCTCCATTCATCTGTTGATGGGTACCTAGATCAATTTCTTATCTTGGCTATTGAGATTTGGACCACAATAAACATGGACATGCAGGTAGTTTCTTTGTACACTGACTTCATTTCATTGTACATACACCCAGGGTTGGTATAGCTGGGTCTATTTTTAGTTTTCTGTAGAATCACCATGGTGGTTTCCATAGTGACTATAGCAATTTAATGGACAGGCTGCCAGGCCCCTGGAAAGGACACTTTGGATTGTCCAATGTCCATTCTTCCTACTTCTGCAGCTGGCTGTGGTCTGCCCTGAAAATGAAATAGTTTTGTGACCTGGCCATGTTCATAGACTCCATAGCCTGGGTTACTCTGTGGCATTTAAAATTGACTCTGATATTTTTGTAGCAAGCACACTTTACATGAGACCTACCTGCTTAACAGATTTTAAGCATACAATACAATATTGTTTACTATAGGCACAATATTGTAGAATATTGATTATGCATAGTTGAAACTTCACATCTGTTGAGTTGTAACTCTCATTTTCTCTCACCTAGACCCATGCCTTTGGCAGCCACAATTCTATTTGTGTTTATGAATTTGACTATTTTAGATATTCAGATAAGTGGAATCATGCAGTATTTATCTTTTTTTGGTTATGTTTTGAATTTTGAGGTAGGATTTCACAGTTTAGGCTAATCTTGAACTCAGTATGTAGCTCAGGGTGACCTTGAACTCACAATGTTCCTCCTACCTCAGCCTCTCAAGTGCTGGGATGGCAGGAGTGCATCACCATGCCTAGTGTTTCTCCTTAAGCAGAAGTACCCTGTGATCCAGCAACCTCACGTCTGGGTATTTATCCAAAAGTATTGAAGTCAGAATTCTCAAGAAATATTTACACTCTCACATTTATTGCAGCACTATTCACAATAGCCAAGAGGTAGGAGCAACCTTGATATCTATTCACAGAGAGCGGCTAAAGGAGATGTGTTATACACATTTAATGGCTTATTATTCAGACTCATCAAAAGGCAATCCTGCCATATGTGACAGCATGGATGAAACCTGACAATGCCATGCTCTGTGATTTAAAAACATGATCAGAATGAGTTCTTTCTCTATCATGAACCTGGCTCCTCAAAACTATTCTAATCAGCGTTCTCTAGCAGGTCCCAAGCACACAGGTCACCGAGGGAAGAACGAATGTCTTGTTTTAAGTGATGCTCAGTGTTGGAACTAGGACTTTTGTTTTTGGTCTTTTGTGAGACAGGGTCCCACACTGCAGTTCAGGCTGAACTTGAACTCACTTTATAGCCCAGGCTGACCTTGAACTCGCAACGATCATCCTGCCTCCATCTTCCAAGAGAACCAGGACTTATAAGCCTAATTGTTGTTATTATTTTGATTCTTTTTATCAAAGTCTTGATCGCATTTTATCAT
The DNA here is from genome assembly GCA_004027295.1 of Dolichotis patagonum. Lineage (NCBI taxonomy): Eukaryota > Metazoa > Chordata > Mammalia > Rodentia > Caviidae > Dolichotis > Dolichotis patagonum. The sequence continues at coordinate 39,388 of PVJX010014426.1, read as the reverse complement.
GCCTGAGAAAATCCCATGCTTTCAGAGTTAACAGATGTACTACTAGAAAGTTCTGTGAATTAAAAAAATAAAAATATAACATGCTTCTCTCTTTTCCCTTTCTTTAACTCCTTTCCTATCTATTTCCTTCTTCACAAACCTAGCAAAATACTTTCCATGTCAATAAACTCTGTGTTTATAGAAAAACAGAAATGACAAATCATATGGTCTGCTTCTCACCCTGATTGTGTAGTAATAACATACCAGAAGGATTAGATCTGAAATAAAAACACCCCAGTAATGTTCTCTTCAATGGTACTAACCAAATGTGTATCCTGGGGCAAATGACTTCACTTTTCTGTGCCTTAATAGCTGTAACATGAGAAACCTGGACAAGACTGTCACTCCACGGTATTAACCCAGAAAACTAGGGACTCTGTACAACAACCATGACATAGTCTTTCATGTGAAGTGGAAAAACTTGAGTGTGACTTGGGAAAAGTCTGATTGTGTAATAGATGTATTTGTCAATTGCTTTGGGGAATGCATTTCTTAGTTTCTTCAAAAATCTTTGATTTTTGTTTTTAAGGGTATGTAGTACTTGGTTCATCTATGCAGTTATGTAGAATATCACACAACTAGCTCTAGAGGTGGATCCTCGTTGGTTTAAATCAACTAGTGTTTCCCATTCTCTGAGAGTATCAGTTGTTTCCAAGATGGTATTTGCCCAACTCGGGTCACTGAGAGGGGAGGAAATTCTTTGCTGGAGACTTGGATGTCCTTGGAAAGGAACTGGGCAAAAACCTTCATTTCTGGGGTGGAGAAGGAAGAAAGAATCCTGGCTGCCTTGAGGGAAGCTGACGCTGGTGCACTGTCATTAGAGTTGACAGTTAATTAGGTGATCATAAAGCCTAAGTGCTGAGCCACCACAGACAAGACTGTCTTCTCTCTGCCCCTTAGAGATGTTGCCTAATGCTCCTCTCACAGTTCAGAATTCAGGGAGAGGGTAGGATCCAGGGTTATAACATCAACCTGCTTCTTTTGCTTAATTTATCAGATGTCTCATGAATATGTATGAAGGCCTCTGCCCCTATGAGATTTAGCATTTAGAGGACTCTGAGAGCAGAAATACAGGGTGTTGTGAGAATACAGCAAGGGGTCCTAATCGAGGCAAAGTAGGGGAAACTTCTTTGAGGCAGTGATATCTAAACTGATGTGAAGGATGAGTAGGTGCTAGTCATTGGGAGCCTGAGAGACCAAGAACGGCCTGTCCCATGCCGTGACCTAATGGCTGCAGGAAACAGGGCACTGGGAGGACCTGAGAGTAGCTGAGAATGGACTGTGTGTGGCTCAGGGTTATAAGGGCCCTGTCTTTTTGTTCTGTTCGCCTGTGTCTCTCTGCTCTCTTCCTACTTCCTCTCCAGCTGCTCACTGTTGTCTTTTAAAGCCCTCTTGTGCTGCAGAACAGTATGAAGGCAGGCACTGTTTGTTCCCAGACTGATTCCAGCTCTACCTTTGCAGCAATTTGTTTTTCCTGGTAAAGCTAATCCTTTCTTTCTTAATTATGGGTTGGGTTTTTGGTCACTGTGACTTTTTGTAAAATGTCACCCATTTTTAATCAACTCCCAAAGTTTCAAATTTGGAAGCAGGAGGACAGGCACAGGATTTACGGGCCTTGTCTGAGACTGGCTTCACCTTGGCAATCAGCTGCCAATGGGGCTCACACTGTGACTTTTCTCTGGGGCCTTTCTTGGCAGCCAGATCATGGACTCATTCAGCACTTACCCCACTGCAAGTGACTACCCTTTCAGTTGCACAGCTATCTCTGCCCTCACTTCTCCCAGGAGTTCTTCACAGTCACAATCAAAATGAGCTCCAAGAGGTATAAACTGAAGTCCTCTGTCCCCTCCTGCACTTGCTATTTGCATCCAGGGCAGGCACATTCCTCTGCTTTCCTTTGCTCTAAAGAGTTGAGCAATGATTGGGTCCCAGAGTAGAGCATGAGCTCTGCAGCTTTTGTTCCAAGCTTTACTCCTTGCACCAATCTGTGCCCAGCACATGCACTGGATGAACATTTATTGAATGACTCTGCCTTTGTGGATTCCAACTCATAGTCCAGTCTTTGCCACTCTTTCCTTGGATTTTCCCTAGGTCTGGAGTTATCTGCTAGAATATCTGCCAATCTGGTTTATGTTGTCTTGCCCTGCAGTGCTTTATGGATCGTGCTATCAAGGGATCCAGGTATCTGGAAAGAAAGCAAAGCAGCAGCTGGCCAGTAGCTTGCTAATAACCTTGAAGATTTTATTTAGATGAGCATTGTCTGGTTTATTTAGAAGCCATCAGGAATAGTTATCTGGAAAAAAAGACTTTTTAACAAATGCTTGCTATGTACTGTACTGGATGCCTTACTTACATTTTCTTGTGAATCAGAAAGACTGTGAGATTGGGATTGGTATCTAAATCTTACAGGTGAGAATGTGGAAGCAAGGTTAGTTAAGAAATTAAAAAGTCCATCAAAAGCTGGCAAAACCATTTGAAAGAAACTGAAGATAGATTTTCAGACCTTGAAGACAGGATTGCAGCTAGTGATCGTGAAAGGAGAAGTCTCTTAAAAATAACAAGTAACTAGGAAATGACAATTCAAAGCCTGCAAGATAGGTATCAGTGAAGAAGCAGGAGTCAACACAAGTGAAATAAAAAATACTATTTACAGATGTAATAGCAGAAAATTTCCCTGGTAAAAGGATTTGGCATACTGATAAGTGAGGCATATAGAATTCCAACTAACCATAACCAAAGTAAATCTACACACAGACACATAATAATCAAAAGCCCAGAAATTCAGTGCAAGAACAGAATATTAAAGACTGTTAGAGAAAAGAAACAGATTACCTACCTATAAAGGAAAACCAATCATAATCATGGCAGAATTCTCAATACAAACCATCAAGTCAAGGAGAGTTTAGAGTGAAGTGTTTCAAATCCTGAAAGAAAATAACTCCCAACCCAGATTGATCTACCCTGCAGAACTATCTTTCAAAATTGATGGAAAAATAAGATACTACCATGGTAAAGAACAACTGAAGGAATTCATGACTACCAAACCAACCCTACAGAGAGTGCTGAAGGATATTAGAGAGAGAGAGAGAGAGAGAGAAAGAGAAAGAGAGGGTGAGAAAGAGAAAGAGAGAGAGAGAGAAAGAGAAAGAGAGAGGGTGAGAAAGAGAGAGGGTGAGAAAGAGAGAGATAGAGATAGAGAGAAAGAGAGAGAGAGAGAGAGAGAGAGAGAGAGAGAGAGAGAGAGAGAAGGATGACCATGGTTCCAGGAACAGCATCAGAAGAGCATCACCAAACAGGACAGGCAATTGAATGAAGGGGAAAAGTGGAAAGCCAACAACAGGAGGATAGCATGAGAGAGACAAACCAGTGTATGAGGGTTGTAACCATTAATGTAAGTGGCTTCAATTCAGTAATAAGGCGCTGGGGATTTAGATTAGCGGCATAGGCCCCTGCCTTGCAAGTGTGCAGTTGTGAGTTCCATCCCCAGTACTGAGTAAAACAAAACAAAACAAAACAAAACAAAACAACAACAACAACAAAAACCTTGATTTTCAATTCAGTAAAAAAAGAAACACGGAGAGTGGATCAAGAAACAAGATCCATCAATATATACTGTATACCAGAAACACATTTAAGTTGAACGGAAATTCATAGACTGAAAATCAAAAGGGAAAAAAACCATTGTTCCATGTGACAGGACACCAGAAAAAAGCAAGAGCAACTTGCCCATCAACCACAGAATGGATAAGAAAGATATGGTATTTTCATACAATGGAAAGCTACCCAGCTGTAAAGCAGAATAATTTTGAAGTTCTTGTAGGTAAATGGATGCAACTGGAGGTCATGTTTATGGGCAAAACAGTTTGAACTTACATGGGTGAACCCTAGAATAAAAAACAGGAGGAGTTAGTGGGATTCCAAAATCACAATAGATACTATACAAGTGATAGGGGAGGAAAGACCTAGGAGAGGAAGGTGGTAAACAATGTTAATTTCTTATTGTCTTGTCTTGAACTCTTGCATTGTTTTCACAATTTTGTTAGGTTTGATTCTGTTCTATCTTGTTTTGTTAGATTTTACTTTGTCTGATAGTATGAGCAGCTATTTTTTAACATAATGGGGTATATTATAGTAATAATGGTTTGTTTCCTATTATCTTGTTTTGAAATCTTACAATGCTTTCATTCGTTTGTTTAATTGGTTTTATTGTTTTGTTTTGTTTGATTTTATCCACGTGTGATGGTATAAACAACTATTTTGAAGAAAACAAGACATTGTGGTGGCCATTGCTGATTTCCTATCACCTTGTTTTGAGATCCTATAATGCTTTTATTCTTTCATTTTGATTGGTTTTATTCTGTTGTAGTTTATTTGATTTTATTATGTGTGATAGTATGGACAACTGTTTTGAAGAAAACGAGACATTACAGTAACCATTATTCATTTCCTGTTACCTAGCTTTGAAGTCCTGTAATGCTTTCATTCTTTTGATTGGTTTTATACTACTTTGTTTTGTTTGATTTTATTGTGTGTGAAGGTATGAACAACTATTTTGAAGAAAACAAGAGACATTATGGTAGCCACTGTTGATTTCCTCTTGTCTTGTTTTGAAGTCCTGTTGCTTGCATTGTTCTGTTTTGATTTGTTCTGTTTTATTCTCTTTAAAATAAAAAAATTGAAAAGAAAAGAATTTTGATCTTTACTCCTAAAGTTTCTTACCTATGCAATCTAAATTCTCAATAAGCCTACTCAGGTGATTTTGATGTTGATGGCCCTTAGATTTGTCTATTTTTATTACTGTTATGGTTTATATCTTGATGTTCCCCAAAAGCCTCATGTGCTCATAGAGTGGGGGGTCTTTGGAAGGTGATTGGATTACTGGGGCTTATAGCTGAGTTGCTGTTAGGAGGTGAGGCCTTGTTGGAAGAGCTGGGTCACTGGTGGAATGGTCAGGAAGCGTTTATCTCCTTTCCCTTCTCCTTCCTTCGCTTCTCTCTGCTTCCTGTCTGCCGTGCTGTGAGCAGCCCTCCTCCACCATGCCCCTCTGCCTTGCTGTCCTGCCTTGAAATTGCTACAAACTGTGATCTAAAGTAAACTTCTCCCCCTTTGGTTTGGGGTGTTGGATATTATGTCTCAATGACAAGAAAGTGACTAAGACACTTACTATAATGAAATAACTGAGACAGGATAACTTTATAAAGAAAAAAGAGACTTATTTACCGCACAGTTATATAGTTTAAAAATCAAAGGTCTCCCTAGTCTCACAATTCAGTCCTTGGTGAGAGACTCATAGCAGGTGGCCTGGATTATGGCAGGAGTGTGTGTGGAAGGAAAGCCTGTCATAGACAGGCAGCCGTATGTGATCAAGGGGTCTTAATGACTTGCTTTTGTGAGAGTTCACTCAGGGACTTGTGAGAGCTACCTTTACCCCTTCTGAGGACAGGGGACTCCAACACTAAGCACCTCCCACTGTGTCCCAGCTGTTTAAGGTTCCACAATACCTCTCAACACTGGCATTCTGGGAACATAGCTTCCAACATATGGATTCTTGGGAGGCATAGTATCTTCAGGCTTATGTTGTCCAGGTTGGCCTGGAACTTTCTACCCTCTTCCTTCAACTACTGTTGATTAACCTTCAAGATAGGGGACTAAAATTCTTTAGTGAGGTGTCAGACAAGGATGTGTGTCTCTGTGTGTGTGTGTTGATGTGGGAAGTAGTTGATGTACATAAGATACAATGTACATAATTCTGATGTCTACCAAGAGATCAACATGTTTTAATTACTGTAAACCATGAGTTTATACTCAGTGGGAAGGAAGTTGTTATTTGAGTGGTCACTGAAGTGCTTTCTGGCCTAGACAGTAGATTTTCTCAGGTTATTGGGAAGATTCTTCTATTGTAATAGCAAGATGACACCTAGAATTTGGAGGCACTAAAATGACACCCAGGATTTGGAGGCAGATTTATTTATGTCAACAGGCACTGATTGGGATCATTCCCAAAATATCATACCTTGATCTTTGGGGCCTGGGGGTATATGGGATAAGCAAGCAGGAAGTACACAGGCAGAATGGCTTGTAAGTTGAGGATTGGTTCTTACAATACGCATCGTAGTGACCAGCTGTTTCTAGGAGACAGAAGTAACCAGAACTATAACAGGAGATATTACCCAGGCAACTAAGAAACTAAAGTATGCTGGGTGGAGTGGGGCTGAGGCGCATTTTTTGTTACACTAATGCAAACTAAAAGTATGAAGCTGTCCTTTAGGGATGATGTATTAAAAAATGGAGAGGTCAAGATCATATTTCATAGTCATAACAAGATGCAACAGTGATGGGAAGAGAACTCCCACTTACATTCATGGGCCCAGTCAGAGACTGGAGGAGCAGTACTGCGAACAGTGGTGAAGGGCATTTGTGTCACTGGGGCAGCTTTGTGAACAACAGGGTCGCCTCAGCAGGGGCTGGTGGGTTTTGCAGAGGATGATTCAGGCTGTGTTGCTAGGAAGAAGCTAAGACTTGGATTCCTTATGATTCTTCTTGTTGAGAGCTTCGAGCCCTCTTAGGCCAGGCTCATAGAGTGCTTACTATGTGCTAAGTCCTTATCTGAGTCCTTTATATTTATGGCTTCAAGATTAAATCATTTGTCCTAGTGAACCTAGCAAGCGGCAGACGCGGAACTCGATCGGGGCAGCTTGAGTCAATGTACATAACTACTGCGCTCTGTGAAGTCTCCCATAGGCCAGTGCACATTCCCTGTTCCAGCTGTGCAGATCAGGCAGCTGAAACCATGGCCAGCTGCTTCTCAAGCACCGTGTGGTGAGAGGAGGGGATTGCTATAGACTCCTGCTGGGAAAAGGAAGGTGAAAGAACTTTCCTTGCCCATGTGGCACCCACAGGAATTATTTCAGACAAGTTTACTCAAAGTAAGAATAGAAAAACTGCACTTCTACCAGTCTGGGGGTGTTTAACCAAGCTTTTGAGTGTGAGAGATCTCTGAAAATCAAGTTTACTGAGCCATTTGGATGCTAGGCAGAGGGGGAAGGAAGGGTCTTGGGACCAATTCTCTACAATACCAGGAGCGTGGCCAGGTAGCAGTGGCAAAAATGTCTGTACTGGACCTGGAGGGCTGGGGCTTTTATAGAAAAATTGTGGGAAGAAGAAACACAAATTGTTTGCATTGAACCTATACCAGCTGTAGGTTAGAGGGGTAGGACAGGCTGAAGTGGGCCAAGTTCTGGGACAGGAGGTTAGTTCATAGGGTTTGAGCTACTTTTTAGGTGTGTCAATTTTGAAAGCAGAATGCAATGTGACCTTGAGGAATAATCTTCAGACCACAGGAAAGAATGTGGCAGCTTCTTACTCTGTGTTGCTAGGAACCTCCTGGGCAATGTTACAATGGTCTCCTCCTACCCGTTTTCTCCCTCCTCTGGCCTGTAACTTAATTCAGGGTGTCTCAGACTTTGCCCCTTATCAGCAGCGTCATCTGTTGAGCACTGTGCAGTTGAACAGCTCATTCTAATGACAAAATCCAGGGACTGTTTCTGTCTGAAGTGGAACTACTTAATGTAGTCTATAAAATGGAGCCTTTGGGTTTGGAGCCAGGAAAATGTTTCATAAAAAACAAAACAACCCAAACAGTGTTTTGCTGAAAAACAAAAATGTCCAGACCCTTGGTATTCTGTTCCTCCTTAACTCCGGGGGGTTCTGATTGGTAAAGAAATTCCACACTTTGGCTGATTTACTTGATTTGATTTGATTTCTTTGGAAGCAGACACTTTTTATTAACTGAATCGTTAAAACACCATGGCAGGTACCTCCATTTATTCTTCTAATGATCTTGTTGATCTGGTCTTCCCTATTTCCAGCATCTCTATCTTCCACTTTGTGGCAAAGATAATTTGAAGGGGCACGGGAAGTTATTTGCCTCTTTGAGGTGCTTTCCAACAGGATAGATCTCATGAATCAGATCCTCCATGCAGGTGATGCCATATTTAGCACCAACCAACCAATGAGTTATCTGTCAAAGCAGTTCACTGCCGGCTGATGTTGCCACAGTCATGTTTGTATATTAGTTCATCTACTGACTTCAGGTCTGGGCACCTCCATGCCATATATGGTTCCACAATTCTTAGCCTGTTAATTGAGGTCTTGTTGAGCTTAACAAAGGTACCAATAAAGATTTGGCAAAGGCAAAGAAACTGCAATGGCCCACACCACTGACACACTGGATGACAGATGCCAATTTGGGTTCTGCAGGTATGTGGAAGTGCCCAGCCTTTCTTACCACCCTAGGCATTCAAATATCAGTTCTGTACATCTGTCTGCTCTCCTTATGATAGTGGCTGGCATTTCACAGATGAGCTTCCTCCTTGCTTCTCAAAGCATCTTTCGGGCAAACTTCTTTCTCAGGCACTTTACTTTCTGCTCTGTGAACTGTCTTTGCTTTTTCTTAAGGGTTTCTGGCACAGTGATAACCTTCTTTTTCTTCTCTTTGACACCATCCATAGGTCCAGCTGCAAAAGAGCAACTTAACCTGATTTGCATATGCCATTGACAGTTTGCTGTGAACCACTTGTACCATACTTGTGCCCTTGGAAAACATTATGTTCCAGTGAGGGAAAAAACAAGCTGTTTACTCACTTTAAAAAAAAAAAAGCTATCAGAGGTGTGTAATGTAAGTTCCTTTCCTTTTTGCTAAAGAAAATAGAATGCAATGCCAGGAGCTGGTTCATGAGGCTTGGGAAAGTGAACAAACATTTAGCCATCAGCCAAGCTCTGCTCAGGAGACAATGAAGGAGCAACTGCAGGAACGCAGCTGCGGTCACAGCGGTGCCCGCGTCCTGTCTGCCCAAGTGGTCCCCCTCGGTCTGTATCTGGTTCTCCCCTCTAGGATGCTTTCTGCTGCCCCGCCCCCAAGTTGTGCCTTGTTCTGCTCCGGGTTAGTGGGTCTCTGAAAGACAAGGAACTGGCGCATCTGTGTGGAGGGCGTAGCTCGTACTAGGATAATGATGTGAATTGTTTATCCGTGTAGTCCTTAGTATAGGAAACTGATCGGGGTACAAAGTCAGGTGGATTAAAGAAAACTGTTTGCTGCCTGTTATCAACTTGGTTTTGCAAAAGATGTCAGGAGCAAAAGCAAATTTGTAGCAAGATCAATAATTGTGTGCTGCATTCACTGCCAGAAGGCACTGCTGAAACGGTAGGGTGGTTACTGTTTCGGGGGCACGTTTGATTTCCAAATGGTTTCTTGCCACTTTAGCCCTCAACCAGCCTTGTTGTTTTCCACTGAGGGGCACTTGATTGTCTCTATTGGAGCCCTAAGTCAAAGCAGAGGCCCTGGGTCGACCTGTTGGGGTTCTGGCTGTTTTTGAGAGTGGACGGGTATTTTGGTGGGTGTGGAAGAAGCGGGAAAGATTCTTAGGGGCATGTTCTCTGTTGTAAGAGCCCCAAGTTTCATGTGGCTTCTCATCATGGAGGGAAGATTGCTTCAAACGTGTTGCAGAGAGTGAGCTTGTGTGAGTGTTCCCACACCCCTCAACGTCACCTTTTAGACTGAAATGGAAACTCATTTACTGGGCTGTGCGGGCTCCCGTTGCGGGTGATACGTGGAAATGCTGTGGGTATGGGAAGACGTATGTGTGCGGTGCGTTCTTCTCTCTCAGACGCTCTTTGCTTTTGTGCCTTCTCTAGATTTTGAGAAGCCTGGCAAGGAGCTGGTTGAGAGACAGATCTTTAACAATGTACCACAAGCGCAACAATATCATGCTGTAGGTTGGTTTTTTTTTTTTTTTCCTTAGCAGTGTTCAGCTTTTAATGAGGCTCTGCAGGAAAGATGTAAATCCCAATCAAATGAGGCCTGGGGGCTTTGTGTATCAGAAAGCAGCTAAGGACTCAGATGGCAGTAACTCTTTTATTTTGGAAAACTTTGTATAATCACAAGAAATGAAAAAAGAGAGCCTTGTTCTGAACAGTGAACATGAAATACAGCTGGAACCATTTCCTATCCACCTGGTGAAAGGAAGTATCAGGTGGTCACCCTGGCTCTACTCGGCAAATCCGGGCTTGCCCACCTAGGGTGGTGCCTGCGTGTTGGGTGTAGGGGGCCCTGAAAATGAAAGGAGAGACCTGACCGCTGTGGCAGAAAGTGGACGCTCACAGAGCAAATGCAGTGGGCCCTGCATAGCTGGCTCTGTATCTATGGCTTGGGGCCGTGGATGGGTGAAGTGGGGTCCTGGAACTCTTCCCTGCAGTTATCAGGGAATGGCTGGATTCATTTTCTTCTGGTCATCTCTTGTCATTGCCTGGAAGGTTGTTAGATGGTTTGGGAATCCAGTAGCTGAAAATGAGGTCCAGAGATAAGACTCAAGGATGAGAGTGATTGGTACGGGCCAGGCAGGACTAATGGATTTGGTCACGGTGTGAAAGAGGAGCCAGGGAAGCATCACGGTACCAGAGTCTTCAGCAATGATTGCTGGTAATGAAACAGAGCTTTCTTCCTGTGCATTTGATCTATATTTTGGCTCTCTGTGGTACAAAGCTCAGTGACTGCTCCTTGGCCTGTGTGGGACCTGCTATTGTGGCTGCTGCTTCCATCTGGCACTGCTCAGTATAATTTCAGTCAAAAGCAAAAGAGGTAAAAAGAGAACCCAGTAGGAGAACAAAAGATAAAGGTGTTTTCTCAGTTCGCAGAACTTCCTTCTCCTCCTTGGTGGGTCATTCACAGGACTAGAGGATTAGGGGCTTTCTAAATGGCTGTTCTATCATGAGCTCATGCTTTCATGAGCCTACACTGACCCTCTTGTGTCTATCCTCTCCTGATTTCCTGGTTAGTTGCCATGTCTCCTGTTCTTTTGCCCTCTTCAGAGCTCATTGTGATGAATCACTCTCAGATGAAGCCTGGATTATGTCACCTTGTGTCTCCAGCTCTGCTGGGGCTCCTAAGATCTCACTGAATGGGGTTTATGCCATTAGTCTGCCAGTATTGGCCTGTACCCAACACACCCTGCTTACCTCTCCAGGGCTGCCCTGCTTCTCTGTGGGACCCTCTTGCTGTGTCTTCTGCCCTGCTCTGGGATCAGTGAGGTGACCACTAGTTACCTCACCCTGGCTCCTTGACTCTCTGCTCTTTGTTGGGATTGGTCACTGGTAAGCACTGGATCTTGGAGGTTGTCAGAGGAGGTGGGACATCTGGAGATTTATTCCTTTCCTCTGTGCCTTTCGGTCTCTGACTTTTATAGTGACCAAGTCTTGTTCCTCTCTGTCGGTCCCAACTTGCATCAAGACTCTTCCCTCCTCCCTTTCATAAGATTCTTCTTCCATTTTTCCTTCAAATCCATGAGCAGAAATGGCTGCTGTTGTTGGTGTCATCACCCTCAAGTGGACACTCTTTCCTTGTCCACTCTTTCATCTCAGGCTGAAATCTTGACTGTCCATCCTGTTCTGTCTTGCTCGGAGCCACTTGCTGTAGTTACTTGGTTTTTTCATCTAGCTTCAAGGAAACTCAGGCATGGAGGGTTCCACTTAGGGCAATACCAGATACTTCAATCCTTTCTGCTAAATTATTGCTGAGTCCTTAACTATTTCTATTGTTGAGAACTCACTGCCTTGTAAGGCAATAACATCCAATTGTTTAATTCACGTAGTGAAGATTTCCGTGTATATTATGTACCAAATGCACATGGATTTGGGTGTTCTTTTCCTTTAAGAGGCTCAAAACAGTGAAGAGATCAATGTATGGAAAAGGAAACTGAGTGCGAAGTGATAAGGGATGCTTTAGAAATATCACAAGGGCAGTCCCAGGAGTCAGGAGACTCTTTGCAGACGCAGATGAGGCAAAGGCATCATGAGATATGGAGAGTGAGTAAAAGTTTCTAAAGCAAATGGACAGGCCAGAGGGTGGGAACAGCATGGGCCATGCACTGGCAGTTAAGAGAGCTGGTGAGTTTGCGAAATGAGTAGGTGTGGCTGGGGAGTCCGGGAAGATGGTGGGACATGCAATCTCCCTTACATGCATTCAAACACCCACGAAGGTGGTACCTGTGCAGAATGAGTCTAATGAGTCTTCCATCTGAAGACAGATTTCCCCTTTTGTGGAGGACTATCTGGACATCTCCCCTTGAAAGAGGAGCAATTATCTCCATCTTTCCTAAACCTGGCCCTGTTTTCATGCATTGATATGTACAGAGCTGGCTAGGACTTCTCCTTATCCCTTCAACTGGCTTTAAGCAATGCAAATTGGTCTAGCTAGAGGTGCTGATGTGTACTCTTTGAAGCAAGGTGATAGGTCAGTGTATTCCCACCCCTGTAGCTCTCAAAAAAAATGTGTGAGCTGAGGTGAGAAGGAGAGCCAGGCTCCATGCTGTTTCTGGGATCCAGCCTCAAGATAAGAGGCTATGACTTCCCAGAGCATAAAAGATTACACATCAGAGATGAAGCACTGACCCAAAAACATTAGATACTGCCTCGAATCGTGGATTAGTCTCTCTGCACATATATTGCAGAGGTGATTTCAGGTCACCTACCTAGCCTAGCTAGCTCTCTCACATGCTTCTCAACATTCTCACAGTCACTCTTCCCTGACCATACCCCTCTTCATGAATTAATAAAATCTGTGTTCAGCCCTGGGTCAAGGTCTTCGTTCCTGTTAGCCATCATCCTAGCTGGACTTAGGACCCCCTTGGCTCCTCACCATCTTGGATTTTTAATTGTGTATTTATGTCATGGGTTGCACTGGAAGTGGTGGGTTGGAATTCCAATAACTTTCCTTTGGGATTACAAATATAAACTTCCTGGATGCAATGAGGTCCAAGAAGGGCTCTCTATACCCTTTCTTGAAGACATGGCTACCCATTAGGACTTCATAGTGGTGTAGAGTTAAAGCTTGTCTTAGAGATAAGGAAATAGAGGCTTAATTAGCAAGTGGTAGAGTCATATTTCAATGCAGGCAGTCAGAGTCCAGACCTTGAGCATGAAAACACTGTGGCTTGGACTTAAGCGTGGTTACCTTTGGATTACATTCTAGCCTGCAACCATTCTGCTTGAGGAAGGATGTCTAGAGCTGATTGCAACATTAAATGATTTGTCTGGTCAGTGCAGGAAGGAGCAGGATTGGCATCTCCTTTGGTTCAGGAGACATTCTTGAAATGAGGGAGAGAGGGAGGGAGGGAGGGAGAGAGAGAGCAAGAAAGAGAGAGAGAGAGAGAGAGAGAGAGAGAGAGAGATCATCACATGGACTTCATACAATCATATCTTTCAGGTGATGATTCATCCATAGCCAACCAATGCAAGTGAGTCAACTATTACCCCTTCTTTGCTGCCTAATCTCTTTTATAAAATACAATTTTTTGACTTTTTAGACTAGTTTAAGATTCTTGCTGTATGAGGTGTTATCAAAATATACAATGGCATATATAATATAAATATAATATATAAATTAAAAAATGATGATGTAAAAGACGCTTTGCCATGAATTCCCCTCCACAATACACTCATTTGCTTCAAGCACACTTAGCCCCTTATTCCTGCCACTCTTGGAAGCAGTTCTGGAAGTCTTAAGTATGTGTCTTCACAAGGTGTAATAAAAAACACAGTCAATGCTGCTGCTGCATGTCATCCAGCCAGAAGGCAGGTTTGTAAAAACATTGCCATGCATTTTTATCCATCTTAATCACAAGATCTACCACTGTGTTACCTCTGGCTTTTACCCAAAGTCAAAACGAGCATGAAATGTAACATTGTGGATTGATTTGAGGCACTGAGGCAGCCACAGAGCTTCTTCAGAGAGTGGCAAAAATGGTGGGATGAGTGTGATTCAAGTAAAGGGGGTATTTTGAGGGGCATTAACAGCAATGTGTCTCTTATCATAATATACATTCTCTGTACTTTTAAAATCACATTTTATGTATGGTCAGAACACTCCTTTACCTTCCAAGCAGAATACTCGTCACAGTTTATGGCAGGCATTCTCTGTCTTCCCTGATGTAGTCTCGAGGTTCAGAGGCCTCATCTTGATGGCCACGGAGCCCTCCTTAGCCTTTGGTGTTGAGTGAGCATTTGCTTTTCATATTTGTTGTTGTGTCTATTCCTCCTTGACTCTTTTTTTAAATTTTAAATTTTATTTTATTTTAAGAGAGAAAGAAAATTAAAAAAAGACAAAATAGAAAAAATGAAAAAAGTCAAATACAAAATTCATCAAAGCATAAAAAGTGGCTAGACACTCAAACATTGACAGTGCAAATTCTTCTGTTCAATAATTTAACAAAAGCTCAGTAATATGGTCATCTATCTTACACACTACACATACCATTATATCCTTTAGAGCACTTTCCTTCCCTTTCACTTTTATAATATCTATTATATCTATTATACTTTTATATCTATGATACTTTTTGGATACCATTATTCTGTCAGTTCTTGTTATTTTTTATACTAGAGAGACAATGCAATATTTACTAATGTAAGTCTTGTTTATTTCACTGAGATATTCTCAAGTTGCCTCCATTTACCTAGAAAGGCCTCAAGATCATCCTTTTTTATATCTGAGTAGTATTCCATTGTATAAAAATATCACATTTTTTTCATCCACTCTGTGGTTGATGGGCATTTTGGTTGTTTCCAAGATTTTGCTATCACAAATTGTGCTGCTATGAACATGGGTGCACATACATCACTGTGACATGACCTTTTCAATTTCCTCCTTGGCTCTTAAGCATCACCATTGTCTTGGTTTCTTATAGTACTGATTCATTTTTGTCCCTTTTGAATTTAAATGGAGTCAAACAGGATGTCCTGTTGGTATTTGGATTCTTTTATTTAATCTATCCTTTATATTATTTTAAATTTATGTTGTTTTCCACTAGAATTTGATGATGGTCCTCAGAATTTCCCACCTCTTCCCATGCTCCACTCAATCCTCCAAACTCATAGTTTGGTGGACTTTCTTCCTGAGCGTAATTTATGTTACAGAGCACAACTGCCTTTGGAAAGGGAGATTGTTGAGGCAGGCCTGAACCATTTTCTCAGCCCCTACCACTCTTGTTGTGGTGTTGGGAATTCATGAACCTTTTAAAACAGTCTTCATTGGTTGGCAGTAGTACCAAGAAACCAAGAACTTTGTCTTACAAGGGACTGAATTCTGTGAACAACAAACATGCACTTAGAAGTGGATTTTCCCCCCAGAAGCCTTCAGGCAGGAACTCAGCCTGACCAACACGTTGATTTCAGCGTTTTAAAATCTAGAGTGAAACACCCAGCCATGCCACATGGGCTGTCTGACCCAGATGGTGTACTGGTAAGTGGTATTTTTAAAAAGTTGTTAAATTTGTTACTTAGCAAGAGAAAAATAATACCGTTCCCCCAATACGCCATTAGATTTTTGGTAGTAATCTGATAAAACCGGTTGCATCACTATACAAATTTTTGCAGCTCTTTTATTACAGACAACTCATCAGAAATTTATGTTGCTTAAAGCTTGAAACTTTATGGATGTTTTCCTGAGATTGCTTCATGATGATGAGCTGTTTGTTATACCAGCTTTATCAAATTTTAAGAATAAAATGTTTCTATCATAGACATGTGGCTTTTGTTCTCTCAGACTATTAGTTCAGTGTCAAGAGCTCTGTGTTAACTCAACAGCGTAAAAGCACCAAAGGCCAAGGACTCATTGGGCAGTGGTTTGACATCTGGCTCTGTCGTTATTAATTGTGTGCCATGCACAAGTTACTTACCCACTACGAACCTCCAGCTCTTCATCTGTGAGATGGGTGTAGTAGTGCCTACCTCGAGGCTGTCTGTGAGGCTTGGATGTGAGATATATAAAGTGCTATTCAATGTCTCCATCCTCTCTCCTCATTTATTCTTGTTCCGTTGTCTTCTTTTTGAAGATACTGTTAAACAGAAAGGCACGAAAATAAATAAAGGTGTTTTGGGTTTTACCGTAAGCTTTTCTTGTGCATTCACTAGTCTCTAAAGATGTACTTGGCACTATAAGGAACACAGAGAAGTATTTCCTGCCTTTAAGGAAGTTGACCTTCACAAGAAGACAGGATGAGTGCACATACAGCATCTCATTTTGTGCATCCTTAGTATTGTCTTTTGCTGATTCAAGGGTGTGGTTCCTTTAGGAAGTGGGACTGCTCTGTATTTTATAAGAACAGTGAAGTAATCTTTCCACTGTGACCCATCCTTGGAAAGGAGAACAGGAATGGGAGGGAGGGATATGTATTTCTTCAAGGTGGGGGTGTATGCGAGGCAGCCCTCACTGGTGTACAGGAATGTTTCTGTAACGGAGCAATAAACACAACATTCATGACCGCTTCGTGGAATGGAAAAATCAGTGACTAGACTGGAAAAGAACCCATCATCAGGCCCAAATACCATAGCCTGTGTCTGCTGCTCAGAACCATAGGCTCCACGGAGGAGATGTTGGCGATGCTTAGGATTCCCCCCTCCCCAAATAAGAAAACGAACAACAAAAACTTCAATTTTATTTTATTTTTCTAATTGTTTCCCAAAACACACACAGGAAAGACAGTCTTGTGTGGTTGATTGACTGCTGTTGTACAAAATTTTATAAAGCTTAGGAGATCTATTTTTTTTTCCCATAAAAACCAATGGAATGTTAATGTTTCATTTGGGAATTGTGTTTGAATTTTGAGTGCACATGTGTGTTTTTTGTCTTAATTTTCCATCAACACAGATGTTTACTTCAGAATGACAATCATTTTAGATGCCTCCTGGACTTTTACCCAAATTTTTCACAAGAATATTGTCTTTTATTATTACATAATAAGACATCTTCTGGTGTCTTTTACACTTTTTGGAAAGTGCTTCAGCTTTTTTATTTTTTATTTTTCTTATGAAGGTTTAAACCAGAGTGGTGGGATCACTTTGTTTGTCCTGAAATCTCTTCTCTTTAGAAGGTAGGTAGTCAACTGTATTTCAGGAGCAGGAAGGAACAGGCTATAGAGCTAAAGTAGATGATACTGCTGCTAGAGATCGCCATCATGGTGAGCTGGAGATGAGGTTCAACAATAAAGCACCACTCTTCTTTCACACAGAGAGAAAGAGTTTAGCCTCCAGAAAAGGCCTTGGTTTTTAGTATCAGAAGATCACGCATTCACATATTAATCCTACAGTGAGCAAGTTTACTCTGTAAAGCTTTCTAACACTAAGCAAATCAAGTACAACGAATACTCTAGTAACCATTTTAGAGCATTTGACTCAATGCAATATAGGATCACAGTACACTTCATAGGTATTTTTATGTTTCTATTTTCTCTGCTTTCTTTGCATCAAATTAGAGTGAGAGTGAAGATCTTCATCTAGGGCTGAAATGCAGTTTCTTGAAGTGAGATATGGTAGGCACTTTTAGAAAAGGCTTTTGGAAAGATTTGCAACAACTAATAGTTTTCTGAAAGATTCATCCTGGAAGGTTTGTTTTTTGTTTCTTTTTTCTCTATACATTTTTTCATGCAGCAGTTTCTTAGTCTTTCTGACTCAGAACTGACTACATGAATGTCTAGTTGCCATTTGTTCTGAGTAGTTTAAGAAGCAACGTGGGTGTGCCTATCTTAATTTATAGTTTTCTAGCTTTGTTGAGATATAACTGACAAAAATTGTTCATATTCAATGTGTATAATGTGATATTTTGATACACGTATCAGAAAAGGATTATCAAAGTGAAGCCAATTAACATATCCATCATCACAGTTACCTCTTTTTTTTGGTGAAAGTACTTAAGATTTTTTAAGATTTCTCAATTTCAAATACTCAGTACATTATAATTAATTTCAGTTACCATGCTGTGCACTGAAACTCCACAATTTGTTCATCTTGTTACTGCAACTTTATACCATTTCATCATCTCCTCCCCATTTCCACATGTAAATGAGATCCTGCAATATTTTTCTCTCTGTGCCCTGTTTCACATAGATGTCTTCTGGATTCATCTCTTTTGTCACCAAAGGCAGTCTTTTCTTCTTCATTTTAAAAGACTGAGTAATATTCCATTATGATGAGCATTCTTATTGGTTGAGGACTCCATAAATACTAAAGCTAAAGTTGAAGTTTGAAATAAAGGAAAATATAAAATATAGACTTTCCTTCTAATGCTCTCTACACTAGAATAAATGGATATCTTTTATATAGTTTAAAAATACTTGATTAAAATGCTGTTCACTTAGAGGGTGATAACATGAAATTCATTACTTTAAGAGACTGAAAACATGAGGGAGGGCAGGAAGTGGTAATGAAATTGTGGATGGTTTCAGGTAAGCTTCTGAAGTTGGTCCATAGGGGTGATCTATCAAGCATGTCACATATCACTGTCAGCTAAAGATCACAGCAGAACATCTTACCTACCAGAGTATTTTTTTAAAAATTTTTTTAAATTTTATTTAAAGAGAAAAGAAAAAAAGAACAGAATAGAGGGTAGTAACAATACAGAATTCCAAGGAAAAAAGGAAAACAACAACAACAACAAAACCTAAGAAACTATTATTTGACAAATTACATACTGACTTCTTGGAAATAGTTGCTCAAATTACAAAGTTAAAACATGTAAAGTAGACATTCAAACAGTGAGACTGTTAACAGTTCTGCTCCACAATCTGATAAAAACACTCAAATATACCCACTCAAATATACATGCAATGATATCAAAAGGGTAAAATTAAACACAACAAAACAGAACAAAGCGGATCACAAGAAAGCAATGTAAGAGACATAAATTTCAAAACTAGACAATCGGAGACATTCATTCTGTATCATATTGACTCTTGTTTTCTTCCAAATAGTTGTCCATATTGTCACATACAGGGAATTCACATGAAACAACATAGTATGGAATTGATCTGAGCAGGACGAGGGCATTTCAGGTCTTCAAGACCAGACATTAGTGAAGCCAAGAATGGCTGTCATAGTGTCTCTCATTCTCCTCAAAACAGCTGTCCATACCTTCATGTGTGTTGAGCTTAAAAAAGGCAAAGCAAGCTAAAATCACTTTGAACAAAAAGTGATAGTTTTGCTGGACTTCACATCATGACATTATGGAATCAGCACTGGGTACTGTAGTGTCTCTTTTTCTTCAAAGTAGTTGTTCATTTCAATATGTGTTATATAGTTGGTTCTCGTAAACTGTTTATAAGCTCTACACATGCATGAGTCTCTACATGTATATCTATCATTTCTGTATTAGAGGGAAAAACAAAACAAAGCAAGATATAACAAAGCAATTCCTAGAAAAGCATGAAGCAAAAAAGTCACATAAAACCACAATACAAGGTGATCTACAATGGTTACCATGATGTCTCAGAAGTATATAACAACATTAATAAAAACAAAGTATTGGAGACATTATAAGACTTCAAAAGCAAGTAATAATCAAACCAGAGTGGGTATCTTAGTGAATCTTGTCATCTTCAGTGTAGTTGCCTATACTCTTAGACTTGATGCTATGAATCATAACAGATTTAAATAAAATCAGTCAATATAAAGTAGCAATCTAACAAACCAGATTCAAATAAGATCAGTCATAATAAGACAATATAAGCTATAAAGGGCTTCAGATTAAGTTGATAGGAAAATTAGGGATGATTACCATAATATGTCCTCTTATTTTTGGGATAGCTGACCATGTCCTCAAGTCTAGTGTAAGTAGACAAACTGGAACAGCACGTAATCCATCCAAGCAGAGTGGTGAGAATAATGTAAAATTTAAATCTTGTTACCCCATTAACAATATCCTCTGCCTCCCTTTTTAGACAGTTCCTCCCTTTCACTTCCATGGGGTGCACTGCTTGTTTTGGGTCCCACTGCCTCCCTATGTAGAGCATCTCAATGGACCCTGTCTCCTGATCTACTCTGCCTGTGTTTCTCTCTGTTAATATTTCAAGGCCATCTATACTAGAGATTACAGCCAATCTTCTCTGCCTTATTTCTGCTATTCTGTTTTTCTGCCATTGGTTGTCTATTTTTCTGTTCCACTCCACTGTCTGCCCCATTCACTGAGGCCTCTCTGTCACTGTTCCTGAAATGCTTGTATTCTTGTTCTCTCTCCCTAGAATGTCCTTCAGTATTTTTTGTAGGTTTGGATTGGTGGTCACAAATTCTCCAAGTTCCTCTTTGTCATGGAAGCATCTTGTCTCTCCATTAATTTCTAGAGAGAGTTTTGCAGGATACATCAGTCTGGGCTGGAGATTGTTCTCCTTCAGTGCTTTAATTACTTCACTCCAAGGTCTTCTTGACCTGTTTGTCTGTGTCAAGAAGTCTGCCATGATTTTGATGGGTTTTCCTTTATAGGTGGTCTGTTTCTTTTCTCTGATGGCTTTTAATATTCTGTTCTTATATTGAATTTCTGGGATCTTGATTATTATGTGTCTGGGTATAGCTCTGTTTGGGTTGTAGGTGGCTGGAGTTCTGTATGCTTCATACCTCTGCATATCATTTCTTTTTTCTATGCTTGGGAAATTTTCCTTAATAATTTCTGTGAATAGCCTTTGTAACTCCTGTTTTTTGATTCTTGCTTCTTCATTCACATGCTTTATTCTTAAGTTACAGATCCTCTTGTCGTCCTCTAGCCTTCCAATTGTTACTGCCTGCTCCCTTGTTATTTTTAAGAGATCTTCACTTTCATGATCACACATTGCAAGCCTGTGTTCCATTTTTGATAGTCTATCTTTGGTTTCTTTCAAGCAGTTTTGCCAGTTTTCTATGGAGTCTTTAGTTTCCTGATAATCTCTTTGAATTTGCTTCATGGTTTCTAGGTTTTTCTTGTTTTCTTCATTAAACATTTCTCTCCTTTTGTGTTCCTCCATTCTTCTGTCTGTGTCTTCTTGAGAGGTGACCAGCCTTTCTTTTATTAATCTACTTATCTCTTGTTTAATTTGAGTTAATATTTCAGTTTTGATCCCACTTACAAGGTCCTAAAGATATCTCTTTATGTCTGCTACCGCTGTGTTTGATGTTGCATTTTTGCTGCCCTCAATCACTTTTGTATTTACCTCTCCTGGATTCTCAGGGTTGGGGCCTGGGGTTTTTTTCTTATTTCTCCCTCTTGTCATGTTTTTGGTTCCTTCCATACAAGTGTACAGTGTAATTCCCAGCCCCTTTTCTTGTTAGTGAAGTCTCCTCTGGAGCACACAGGCTAGGGGCTTCTGTCCTCTGCTGCCGCTATCAGAGAGTGAAGTTCAAGCAAGCGCAGTGTGAGCTGGCTCCTCTCCTTTGGCCAGTCAACCTTTGCAGGTCTTAACTGCATCAATGTGCGGCTGTGCTCAGGAAATCAGTTTGTAGCAACCCACTGGGTCCCGGCCAGTGGCTTGGCCCAATCCAAGCAGATTCCACCAATCTGCTCAGCGAGGGGAGCAACCAACTGAAGCCACTTCCTTATAGAGTTAGGGCTGTCCTGCCCAAATCCAACATGTCTTCCAGTCGTTTTCCCCTTTCCCGTGGGAGGGTCTTATTCCCATCACTCACAGCGTGTTGATGCCAGTCCCTGAGAGCTGCTGGGCTCCCAGACCTCTGACTTCAGTGTGGCTGTGGCACAAATTCACGGTGCCTCTGGGTGAGTATTTGCAGGGCCGGGTCCAGGCGAGCTGCATGCAGGGATGTTCAGCTCCACACTCCGGTGGCTCAAGCCAGTCGCATTGGCGCAGTTCGGTTGGTCAGGTCGCTCTTGGGCAGGAGCGGCTCGAGGAGGGCGCTGTACTTGCTGATCTTAGCTTCACTAATGGTAGCCCCGGGACCTCATATTTGAGCATTTTTTTAAACTTTAGTTTCTTCCTGGGTTGAAAGAGTCCATCTCTCTCTGTTTGGGTCTCTCCAGGGTGTTAAATTCTGGCATTTAAGCTGTCTCTCTCAGAGAAGATCTCTCTCCTGCTACCTACCAGTCCACCATCTTTGGAAACTCCTCTATGCCAGCATTTTTGAAGACATGGAGCACATGTTATAATTACTCATTGTCTGCCCAACTTGAAATTTTGATGGGTTTTCTCCATCCCTTAATGGTTGTGTCAGTAAAGTTTTTGGTGAGAGTAACCTGAACTGGGTCTTGGCTTTGTGTAGCTGATAGGGACTCCAAATATATTATTTGATAAAAGCCTATTTTTAATACAGTTATTTCTAAAATTTTATTGGTTTCTTATCTTGCTTCAGCAACTTTGAAATTTTGGACAGCAAGAGTAGCTGGTTAGAAGCCAGTGCTAACACGTAGATGAGTTTTGGTGGCTGTCCAGGAATTTAGCAAACTGAGAGACAGCTGGAGTGAGTGGGAACAGTCATGACTTCTATCAAGTAGTTCTGGACGGAAGCTTGGCTTTTCTGAGAGACCTGGGAAAGTTACTAGCACCTTGTACTTCACTTTCCTCGCTTAAGATGCTGAGATAATAGCTACTTTGTTAGGCTACAGAAACTTTCTGTTTGGTAGGTTTTTGTGGGAGGAAGTTGAAGACTGAAAATGGTTTTGTTCAGAAGTGGCACATTTTTATTACAGAAGCACTAGGAAACATAGACAAACACACACAAAAAGAATAAACGGGGTGCCACAATCCCTTTTTAGTGGATACCATTGTTTCCATTTACATCTTCAGTGTACATTAGTGCAAATCTTCTAGGCATTCAGTGTTCTCGAGAATCAGTTTTATGGCTGCAGCGTATTTCACTGTGTGAGTGCATCGGCGTTATCAATCCTCCACTGCGCCCTTCTGCTTTTTACCATTGCAAACATCCTTGTGTTTACCATTACCATACCATAATGGTAAACACATTACCTTGTGTTTACCATCCTGTGTATGCACTGTTATTTATCTAGAGTAAGTGTCTAGAATGAAATCACTGAATGAAATGAAATGAAATCACTGGGTCAAAAATATGTACTTTTTAAAGATTTTAAAATATGTACTTTTTAAAGATTTTTAAAGATTTTTAAAAAATAGTATTAGTTTGATTACTTTATTAAAATTTGCATAAATGTACAACCTGAGTGTATGGGAGACCTCATCATTCCTTTCCAAATCCAATCTTTGTTTGAGAAGCAAAAGTGGCACATTATTTGATTTCACATTTTAAAACTACTAGGGAGATTAAATTTTATTTAGGACATGTGTTGTATTTTTGAATTGCTTTTGTATTTTAAAAAATCTTTCTGTTGACTTGCTTGAAGTGTTTTTTCTTTTTTAATCTTCAAATTCAGATGACCTTCTTTTGTATATCAGAAAGTATGACCTATTGTCTGGAATTTTTTTATTACTTGGGTCTGGCATTCTCCTGCCAGTACAAATTGGATTTGAAGAAGTTTTATATTGCTATCAAGGCAGAATTTTCTAATTGGAAATGTCATTTTGCCTGCCTTGAAAGAGCTTTACAGTCTCAGAATAGTTAAATATTTACTCACATTTTCCTATAGTTTGGGATTGTTGGTTATGATGCAGTAAATTTTTCAAGTATGCAACGGTGTGATTTGCTAATGTTATGCCATCTGACACTAGTTAATATTTTACATCCATCTTCTCATTACTTACCTCTTTTATTACTTTTTCATTTTTATTATTTCCAAACTTTTAAACTAATGGCAATAGCAGGGTTTTTTTCTTCTTAATACTGATGCTGAGATAAGAATGTCTTTATTTTTTCCTGGATTTGATATAGTTTTTGTCTTTGGAAGGATACTCTTCCTTCTAGTATTCAAAGATTATTTTAAGATTTTGAATGGATGGTGAGTTTGATTGAAAGGCATTAGCTTCTATTAATGAAAGATAAAGTAGTATAAAGGCAAAATCATGAATATGACAAAGACACTGATAAACTGACAGGATACTGATAAAATACAAAAGCCATCAAAAAGATTTGAGGCTCATGAACATTTATATGTAACTATCTTTATAATATAAAACAAAATACTTAATGCAATCTGATGAGAAATAAATAGATTCACAATCCATTGGGTAAAAGATAGGATATTTAAGATGGTAAATGTATATGGAATTAAAAGAGCCCTGTTGAACTACTTCTGTGTGTGTGTGTGTGTGTGTGTGTGTGTGTGAACGGTCTTACTTTGATATATTAGTCAGCTTTCATCCTTGAGACCAAATACATGAATACACAATTTCAAGGAGGAAAGCTCTATTCTGGGGCATGGTTTCGGAGGTTTTGGTCCATGGTTGGCTGACTTTAATGCAGAAATGACGTTTTGGAAGGGTATAACGGAGGAAAACTGCTCAATCCCTGGAAACCAGGAAGCACAGAGACAGCAGGAGGAGCCAGAGAGGGAGAGGCCAAGGCCCAATCTAGTCCCCAAGGTCACATGCACCAGTGTGCTCTACTGATCTTGTAGGCATCTCTCAAGCCAGTCAAATGACAATCAAGATTAACTCTCACATCTGTTATGGCTCATTATTTTAAAAATGTGGTAGAGACAATGAAAACTGCTAAACAGAAGATCTTACAGTATATTTCTCAAAATTGAATTGCAGTATTAAAACAAATGCTTTTCAAATAGTATAATAAAGGATTCAAATGGCCCATATTTTTTAGAATTTTTTATGCTGTATTGGTTAAGGTTTTTTTCTCCCTCAGGAATGGTCTAACATCATAAAATGAACTGATAAAATTTCTTTCATCCATGTAATTCCAGATTAGTACAATTAACTGACTTCTGAGGACTTGAAAGAACTTAGTGGGGCTGGAAAGTTTCAAGGGTGCCTCTTGGCAGGGTATATAGAAGGCATTCTTTTATAATTCTTGCTAGTATCAAGTCAGTTTAAGATCAATTCTCATCATAGGATAAAGGGAATAGAGAAAATACAGCAGACTGAGTTAGAACTGATAACCACAGCGATGTTTGTACACTTCTGTTGCTCTAACCAAATACCCGAGACTGGGTACTTTATAAAGAATAGAACTTTACTTGGCTCGTGGTTTTGAAGGCTGTGAAATCCTGGGGCACAGCGATAGTATTTGCCCGGGGTCTGCTGTGGGCCTTATTGCTGCTTCATAACATGGCAGAGGGCATCCTAGGGAGAGGCACAGCAAGCGGGTTAATGTGGTTCTCTCTTCCTCTTCTTACAAAGCCAGCATTGCCATCATGGGCCCCAGCCGCAGGACCTTGTCTAACCCCACTCACCTCCCAAGGGCCCCACCTGTAAGTGCCACCATTAGCCTGTGAATTTGGAGGTCAGGTTTCCAGCCTTGAACTTTGAATGAATGCATTGAAACCACAGTGCCAGGGTGTCACCCTGAAGTAAGATTCCTCCTGCCCATCTTTGTTCCTAAGTCTAACCTGTCCTTTGCTGTCACTCGCTTCTTTTTTATAACAATGGGAAGAAACACACCTCTTCTTTTTTTCTTGGGCTTTTTTCCTGCTTCAGTCAAACAAATGAAACTTAGAGATGAATGTAGTAGAAACCCCTAACTGAAAAGAGCAATTTCAAAATGTATGCTCTTGACTCTCAGACTTCCTTTCCGTCTGTTAGGTGCAGCAGAGTGGTTGTTAAGAGGGTGCCTTTAGGCTGTTGAACTTCTCTCACCTGCAAAACTCTTTACCACATGGACATCCTGACCATGAGGATTCGCTGATGTGCGTATCCGCTAAGATTTCAGCACTGCATCTGGGACACTGTAAATACCAGTACTAGTAATAAAGTTATTGTGAGTACTATTATCCTTGTTTAGTAAATATCACTAAGTTCAGCTGCTTTATGGCCTACATGTCCATCAACATATGAATGGATAAAGAAAATGTGGTATTTATACACCATGGAGTACTACTCTGCCATAAAGAAGGATAAACTTGAGTCATTTGTAGAAAACTTGATGCACCTTGAGACCATAATGTTAACTGAAATAATCAGACACATAAGTTTAAATGTCACATTTGTTTCTCTAATATTGTTACAGCCAGCTGAGTTAGTTAGAAATATTATAGGCAGTCAGACAGGGTTGGGCCCTCGAAGGAGATCTGGCAGAAGACCAGATACCTTGCAACCTTGGAGGAGACAGACACCTCTGCTGGACGATCTCAAGACAAAAGGCAAAACAAATGTGACCACACCCTAAATATAAACATCAGGGATTGATACTCTAAAGAGATATCAATCATCTTTAGGAAGCCAGAAGGAGCCATTAACCCAGCCCTGTACCAGCAAAGACCCTATTCTGTGTTCATGCCTGCTTGCTGCATGACTTGTTTTCCTATTTGATCCTGATTTAATCAATTTTACCTGAGCAATTACACTCATAGCCTTATTGGATGACCACAATTCTGTCAAACCTCATGCCTGCCTGCCTTGTGAATTCCTGTTTTTCCCCACCTTGGCCCCACCTCACTTTGTGGTTTTGCTCTATAAAAATCCCTAGAAAAGGGAGAGTCATGGGCAACCCACTGGGAACCCCTTCTGTCTCTCTCTCAGACAGAAGCTTTCTTTCTCTCAATAAATATATTCTGCTTTTAACATCTGTTGCTCCTAAAATTCATTTCTTGACTTTAGAGGACACGAGCTTGTACCTGACATCTAGTAGGTTGGGAGTTTCATTCTGCTATATCAATATGAGAAACCAGGAGTAAAAGAAAAGAACAAGATAAAAGATGGGTAATAGAAAGTAGGGAGATGGATTGCTCTCAAGGGAAGGAGATCAAGAGATGGAGGGAAGAGGCAAGAGGGAAGGAAAGGATAAAGGATGAGAAAAGGGACTGAGATGTGCTGTGTGCATACACCAAGTCCACAGAAGGAGTGTGACCATTATATGCTACCAATGTGCACCGAAAAAGAAGATCAAGGGCCAGGGTGGGGTGGGGGAGAGGGAAATCAGATAAGAAGAATTAAGAGGTGTTATGTAGGCATAAGAACTTCTCTCAAGGAAAGTAAACATTATGTACTACACACAGGTCCTAATACACTAAAGTAGTAACAACCTCATTTAGCTGCTGCATGGCAGCACTTCGTCCTGAGAATGAATGAGGCGCATGGGAGCAGAGGGCTGCCTGAAGTTCTGCTCAAGGTCAGCGCTCCCCAGGCAAGCTTTGTCTCTATGTCTTAGGCCTCTTTGTAGAAATATTCCCCAGTGTCCATATCCCAGCTTGTTAGCACCTCTAAGCTGTCTTCCTTGCCTTAGAAATACCTTTTGTATAGAAAATAAGGTCTAAAATGTACAATAGATGTTGTGAAATGGGAAGAAATTACTCACAAGGAAAAAGGAACTAGGACGAGGGGGAAAGAAAGGAAGGGAAAAAGGAAAAAAAATGCAAATCAGTTATACCATTAGTGTCTCTTGGTTCATTGAAAAAGGTTTGTGCTAATATTGATGGGAGAAGTTCTTATGCCCAGATTTGTACTGTGAGTAATCGCTTTAAAGATAACAATATGCAATATTTTAACTACTGTTATTCTCCTATTATTTTGTTATGAAATTTTGTTTTAGCTTTTTTCCCATAAAATAAAAAATTAAGAAAAAGAAATCCTTGTTATTCTGACCCCTGTACCTGAATATTTAATATTTACTAATTTAGCAAACATTTAAATAATATTTACATTTAATGATATATTTATTGAGTTCTTATCATGTGTCAAGTTACCACATGTGTGTAATCATATTCTGTGACCCTCATAATAACCATTGGCTTTTTACGTTTTACCACATGTTACTGCACTTGGCCTCCTGATAGACCTCGAGATTTTCAAGCATACTTTAGGGACCCTTCTTTCCCCAGAACTAGCATTTGGAGATCTCCACAATGACTGATCTGTGCCACTCTAGCACTGCGATACTGCTTACTTCTCTTTGCTTGTCCCTAGCCCTTGCCCTGCCTTTTCACCCTCTTCAGTGCTTCCTCTTCTGCCGGAAGTCTTGCCCCAGCCTGGCAGAGTACCCATTGGGAGCATGAAGGAAGGTGGGCTATGGGCAGAGTGAATAAGACAGAGTAATAACCATAGCAGAGATGTGACCTGAATTTCAGTTTGCAGTGTGCTTTGCAGCTGTGTATTTGCGTACCACGTTATTGGACTTGAAAACTCCTCCTTTAGGGTTCAACCCTAGCTGTCACCATTCCCCTGCCCACCCACGCTTCTTCACCATGCTACGCATGTTTCTGTCACAACACTGACAGTTCCCTACTTGTGTGATTGCTCCTGTCTGTGCCCCTCCCTATCAGCTCTTTGAGGCCAAGGATCACGTTCTCTGTGTTCTACAGCTCTGTGACTCTAGTATGACCTTAGTGTGCGGCATAAAACCGGTGCTCCAAAAACACTCATCAAGTCAACAGCAACGAAGTTGTCATGCAGATGGGTCCTGGAGTACTTTTCATAGAATGTTTTAGAAAAAGTGAGGATTAAATAAATGTTTGTGGATTCCTTTGGACTCGAACCCCCAGGTACATGTTTCAGGGTAAATACTTCCAGGATGCTCACGCTTATTTTCAGCTGTAAAGCTGTTCATATTACTCCTCAATTTTGAAGGATCTATTGTACTCTTCTCAAGCTGGCGTAATCCCTCTTCAGCTCAGTGGAAGCCATATCCCTATGGGACGCGATCTGGCTGCCTTTGGAGAGAAGATGCTGGAGCAGCACTAATAAATTTCAGAGGGCATACAGTTTGCATGTGCAATAGCTTATTCCCGTAATTTGGAGTTTCCTGAGTGCCTGTGAGGCTCCGAAGGTAGAGCACACGCCTCAGTCATTTCCACATAGTGGCGAGCTGTTGCCAAACTTGGAACCTTTAAATGTCTCCAATAACACCCTCGAGTTCGGGAGCAAACCTATTCAACTCGTTAGTATCGTTTCACAATGTTACTAGCTTGTAATTCTTCAGCTTGGTGGAGGGTATATTGACAATTAGTTGGTGTATTTTCTCGTAAAGAGCATCTTCATTTTTCTTTTCCCTAAGTGTGAATTTTTCAGCAATGACGTAGCACTGGTAAGTTCAGTTTAATCGCAGTTTACCAGATCTTTCTCGCTGAGGGGTGAAGCAGCAGGCCTGCTGGTGGATTGGAGTAGGGGAACATCTCCAAGTGCATCGCCAAGTGCGCATTTCCAAGTGTGTAGTATGCAATCAACACCCCCTTGGCAGGCCATCAACACGCTGTGAGATTTTTCAGAAGTAATTACGTTTTTGTTGTTTTTTATAATCTGTCTTCGACATCTATTTTGAACCTCATCTTTTTTTGTCCTTTTTGGCATTTCGGGTGTCAGTGACATGGCACTGGATATGCTCCTGAAAATCTCACCCACACGGCTCTATCAAATTTATTATGTAGAAGGAACACGGTAGGCAATGTAGCTGGGAACCAGGACTAAACCTTTGCTGTGATGCCCAACTCACCATGTATCTGTTATATACAGAGAGAGCGGACATTTACACATAAGAGGGATGGTAACTCCGGCTGTTTAACAGCGGATGTTAGACAATCCCTAGAATTATCTCAGACATTTTTTTCTCCTCTACGGCCAATCTTTTCGCTAACTTGTTAACTACTCCATCAAATATATCTACAGTTACATTCTTTCTTTTCACCTTTATTGCTGTGACCTTCATCCAAGCTGCCAGCCTCTCTTACTGGGGTAACTGCAATAAACTAATTAGTCCCCCTCCTTCATGCCTATGCTCCCACAATCCATTTCCCATATACTTTTTGAGCTTGTTCTTGCACAGTTGTCCACGTGAGCCTGTTAAACTAGAAGGTAGATCGTATTATTGCTCTGCAGAAAACCCCATGAGAGCTTTCTTTTTTCATTCAGAATAAAATCTCCAGTCCTCAGCCTGGCTGGAAAGGTCTTATAGCACCAGGATGCCTGTTACCTCTCAGGCCTCTCCTTGCTTCCCTGGCTCTCTCTGTTCCAATCGTACTGACTTTCTTTTTGCTCTTTGAACGTGACCTTTGTTCACGTTCATGACCTTTGCATATGCTTTCACTTCATCAGGACTGCGTTTCCACCTCTATCGCCTGGTTCAATGGTCTACTCACCCCCTGCACTTGATCTTGCTCACGGTTTCCCCCTTGCAGAAATTATTCTCTTGTCTTCTGGACACCACTTCCTCTTGGATCTGTTTGTACCTGTTTGAATGTTAATTCTTGATCTTTTTCACCAGCTCCCTTTCTTCGTTCACCACTTACCTGCCATCTGTCCAATTCCAGCCCTCTGTAATTCTTGATATCCATTAGTTTTTCAAGGAATATTTTCCTCTTTGTGGGTTTCAGTTACCATTTACATGCTCATAAGCTCCTGAGGTTCCATCCTTAGACCAGCTCTCTTACCTACGATTCAGATACCTGTATTCTATTATCTGCTTAGTATCTCCATCCAGATGCCCTGTGGGCACCTCAAAATCAATGTATTTGAAAAGGAAGTCATCTTCTTCATTAAGTGACCCTCTCTTCTTCTTCTGTATTGTGGCTGGAACTTAAGGCTTCATTCACAGTGGACAAACTACCTCCCAGCCCTAAATGGATGCTCCTGTCCCTGCTCCACATTGCAGTTGGTGGCACCATCTAGATTCCTTGGTTACAAGTTGTTCTTGACTTCTCCTCCCCTTCACTCAACTCCAAAAGTTGGTTAATTATCAACTTTGGCTGGCTGTGCTTCCCAAATAATTTTCAGGCTTGTTTCTTTCTTGCCATGTATATAATCTATCATGGTTAACCGAACTGTGGTCCCCAAAGGTGCCTATATCCAAATCTCTGAAAATTGTGAATGCTACTTCACATGGAAAAAATAGTTTTTATAGATCTTGAAATGAGGTTTCCCCTGGATTATCTGGGTAGACCTTAAATCCAGTAAGTATGCTTATAAAAGAAAGGCAAAGGGAGGATCGTGACAAACAGAAGAAAAGACACACACACACACACACACACACACACACACACACACACAGAATGAGAGCGAGCAATGTGAAGATAGAGGCACAGATTAGATTGATGTGGTCACAAGACAAGGCAGGCACGGAATGCAGATGGCCACCCGAAGCAGGAAGAGTAGAGAACATGTTTTCCTATACATTCTCCCCAGTGGGGTCCCTGGCAACATCTTGATATTGGACTTCTGTTTTTTCAGAAATAGGAAACTTATTGAGAATGCATTTCCCTTGTTTCAAGCCATTTTGTTTGTGGTGATTTTCTGGAGGAGCCACAAGAATCAAATCCACTATCTTTGTCAGTTGAGGTCTTTTTCCTGACTCAGTGGGAAGCTTCTGGGTGATCTCTGTCTCTGGACTTAGGCCTCTGAAGCCGGTAGCTGGGTTCAGTACACTATTTGGCCTTGTCCTGTCCATGTTTAGATCTAATTCCCTGAACTGATGCCAGGCTTCCTCTTCTGCAGCTTCCCTGTTGCTCAGCCTGGCACCTTTTACTTATTAGTCCTGCAAATCCTTAAATGTGGATCAGTCCATCTACTCATTTTCTCCACTTCTATATTTAGACTATTGAATCCATGTGATTACATGAGGATTTTTGCTTCTATATATCTGTAACTCCCAATCCTAAGGGGGCCCCGAAAACTGTCTGAAACCCTGGTTGGCTCCCTCTCCTCATTGTCCTCAGTGACTGTTCCAAACCTCCATCACCATCCTCAGAGCACTATTTTGCATGGCCTCTGCCCTCCCAAATTAATGGATAGGGTCTCCCGGTACCTTTGAGAGAGATACCGTAGGGTTCTCAGGGATCAAATTCCTTAGCTTAAGTTTCACAACTTCATCTCAGCTTTCTTCTGGTGTCTGAGAGACACATCTCTTCATTCCCTTCCACAATGTTGACTTTCTTAATTTCCTCTGGGACTCAATTTATTATTTATTCCCCTGTTACATTTTTAGCTCTGTCTATGGGCTTCTTTCCTAGTGCCAATAAACATGCTGACATCTTTCTCATTTTAAACATCAAGTCTTCAACATTTTTAAAGTTGTATGGCCTGAACTGATAAAGTCAGAAAAGATTTGTTACCATACTTGAATCTGGTACTGCCTTTGGGGCCTAGCTAAATTTCTATCCAACGCAAATCTTGTTTATCTTTGAGAACTGGATGCCTCCAGGCCACAAGTTCCTCTTCTGGTGAACCTCTTAAAATTGACTGGATCTAAAATGGCTGCCAGCATGCTGACTAGTCAAAGGCTACCTTCATTCTAATATCATCTGCATGATAATGACTGGAAAGAACCATGAAAGGAGGGAAAAGAGGAGTGGTTTCTGAATTCCTGGAAAGTCTCTAACCACTTTCGGGAATGAAAAAGATATTCCTCCCCTTTATAAGTCCATCCCTCCCTAATTTCTTTCATCCTAGACCTATAATCTCCCAAGACCCAAGAGATAGGAGAATGATTTTCAAGACTCTTTCCCACTTCGACTCCTGACCAGAAATGGGAGTCTCCTTCGCTGCTGAATCAGCATTTAGTCTTGCGATTGGCGCCACAATTCTGAAAGGGAAAAAAGATTCAGTTCAGGATCAAAAGTTGGTGAGTTATGAAGATAGACTAAGTTGTATTAAAAAAGTAGGCTCCCCCAACAAGGCTTTGGAAAGAGTTCTGAACTTTTCTTTTTTCTGTCTTCTATCTTACCAAGGGGAAAAAAAAGAGAAGGATTACAGAAACACACTGAGTGCCGGCCACCTTTTGTTGCTAATGATGCTTCCTCCCTTCTGGTGAAGAAAAGGGAAGATTATGTCACAGATTTCACTGATGGTCCCCAGCCCTGCAGTCCTACTGCCATCATCTGTCACCATGTACTAATGAGTGTGCAACTTGCCTTTGTGCAGTCCCCTCAGAAACTGGGGACTCTCATCATGGTCATACATGACATTTAAAATCTATTTTTATCTCTAATAATTTATAAATGGGAAATCCTGGGACAGCCATAACTTTATAAAATGCCAAAGTTCCTGTTTAAGTATTTGCTAACTTTTGTTGAAAAAATGGGACCCTTGTGCCTTTTGCGTCTCTCAGGTGACACTTGTGCTACGTGAATTGCTGCCATCCTGCAATCCAGTGGTCTCCACCTGTTGTTCTGCTGTGTGTGTCTTTGCACATGAAAAGAGGGACCCAGAGAGGAGAGATGGCAATGAGGGCAGAAGTGCTCAAGTGTTACCTTCTTTTAGGAGTGATGGTGTCACATTCACATTTTGATTTGTAACCGAGGAAAACCAAGCAAAACTATAATTATAATACAATTATAATTTTCCTCTCTCCACTCCTTGCTTTTCTGATTTTTGTGTCACTTCTTTTATTTCATGTCACTGTTTGGAAGTTCAGAGTCATATACTCGTGGTTCCTATTTACAGTTGATCCCATTTTAGAGGTGCATTTTTCTGAAGCTGAGTATGGTAGACAAAATAACGGTTCCCACAGAACCCATGAATATGTTACTGTGTCCCAGGAACCTGTGAGCATGTTGCCACATGGCAAAAGATACTTTGTAAATGTGATCAAGCCTCGGGAAGAGGAGATTACATTGGGTTATGTTGATGGGTCCAATGTAACCACAGGGTTCTTTCCTGACTAACGCAGGTGGGCAAAGCAAGAGAGTTGCAGGAGGTGTGAAGACCAAAGTGATGATACAACTGCTGGGAGGAGCCCCGATTCAAAGAGTGGGCAACCTCCAGAAACTGGAGAAGCAGGGACAGACTCTGCTCTGTGGCTTCAAGAAGAAACACACCCTTGCCGATACTTTGACTTTAGCTGCTAAAAGGTTTGGCTCTCTCCAGAACTGCATGATGATACACTGGGGATTTCCTAAGTCACTAACTTTGTGTTAATCTGTTAAAGCAATAGCAGGAAACCACAACAGTGGGCTCTGAGTAAAAAACATTATGTGGTTTCCATCCTTTCAATCTAGAATTTAGTGATGGGTTATTTCAAGTCCTGTACAGTGAGCACTGGCGCTTTAAGATGCTATTCTGGGTCGCTGAAGCAGCCGAGGGTTTAACTACCCGGGAGCCACAGTGACTGACTCACTAAAGTCACTGACTGAATTTTCTCTTGGACCCCCTCCCCGATCTAGATTTCCTTCTGCGTGGAGTGGTCACTTGTCCTGATCTGCACCAGGTTTTGCACTATGGCTTAAAGAACCTAGGAGTCTTCAATTTCTTCTCTACCTGGTTTGGAGTGTCAGAAGCTATTGATCCTTTCTGGCTTCACCCCCCTTGCCAATGTAATAAAACCCTGGCTTTATGAAAACCTGTCCTCATCTCTTGGTGCTCTGTTGGCATCCACTTACCCATTCACCAGCTGGGGCAGGGGTTGATGCACATTTTTCAGTTCGGCTCTACAGCTGTACCTAAGTGTTTGGCTCTGTTTGCTGTTTAGACAGTAATTTGTCAAACAGCTACTCAGTGCCCGGGTCTAGATAGAAATTAGAGATGGATAAATAAATAAGTCATGGCCCATATCCTCAAAGAGATCATAATCGAGAGAGAGAGAGAGAGAGAGAGAGAGAGAGAGAGAGAGAATTATTAAAGAATTAGATGGAAATATGCATCACTGCCTTCACTGTAGAGGTTCTGTTTCTTCTTTCTTTCCTTCTTCCTGCTCTCCTTCCCTCCTCCCTTCTTTCTGTCTATTTCTCTCGGTCTCTGTCTTTCTTTCAAGTAGCAGGAGTGGGGAAGCTTCCTAAAGGAGGAGTCTCCTGAGCAGGAACTTACAAAGAATGAATAGGTCTTATCCGGAGAGTGGCTGGGAGGTGTATGAGACAGAGGGTATAAATGGAGAAAAGCCACACAGTGATAAGGGTCCGAGGAAGACGGGACAAATCAAGCAAAAGCATGGAGAATTGAAGGAGTGTGCAAGGAACAAGCAGGTGAATGTTACTGAAGTATTGAGTGTGAAGCAGAGATTTGGGGAGGAGAAGGATGCAGCGGTAGGTGAGGCCACACTTCCAGGAATCTTGGATGGGCTGGACAGGAGCTTCAACCCTAGCATTCTGGTTGTCCATCTTTAGAGTGAGAAAACATTGTTCATTTAATGCCTCGATGCTATTCAAAATGCTGAGGATCAGATGTGGGAGAGCAGACAAATCTGCTGCCTGCTTAGAACCCAGGGTAGCAGGGGAGACAGCCAATGTGGTGAGCACAGTGAGTGGAGATGTCGGAGTAGCTCAGGAACCTGAGTGACCATATCACAGGGCTTCCCTGAAGATGGAAACTTGGAACTGAATTTTGATAGTTGGGATTGCCCATATGTGTTAAGAAGGGGCATCTCTCTAGCCCACAACCTGAAAGGCTTTTACTGACTGGGTCTAGAGTGGACTCCAGACCCGCATATCACAAAGCCTGGTAGCTGGTTCTCACGTAGATAGATTCATAGATCAGCTCCTTCGTTTTGTTCCCACTCCATGGGCCTCAGATGTTGGACTTCTATATATCCTGATGTAGAAGACCCAAACTATAAGTAGCCTGGTGAAGATGTTGTAACACTGATGGGACTTCAGAAAAATATTGTTGCAATAACTTGTTGTTCTACCAACGTGCGAATGGTTCTTGGATGACTCAGATGGAAATTTTGGATGGGATATGGTTAGACTCAGTTTGGGAAAGTTCTCTTCCAAAGGTCAAGTCAGATGAGAACGTGATCCCACAAATGGCTGAAGTGTCCTTTCCTTAGCCCCTCCATCGTCTTCCATCAACCTCCCATCCCCCAACTCCATTGCTTTTCTTTTTCTTTATTTCTTTTTATTTAGAGAAAAATAAGCAAAACAGAAAAAAAGAGTAGAAATAATACAGAATTAAAAAAACACTAAGAAATCACTAGTTGATAAATTACATATTGTTATCTTTGAAGTAGCTGTTCAAGTTACAAAATCAAAGCATAAAAAGTGGACAGATAATCAAACAATGACAGTATAAACTATTCTGTTTGACAAACTAACAAAAACTTAGTAGTACGGCCATCTATCTTACACACTTAAGAATACAGTTATATCCTTTAGAGCACTTTCCTTCTTGTTCATTATTACAATATCTATCATACATTTTGGATGTTATTATTCTTTCAGTACTATTTAATCCTTAGGCAGAAATTTGGACTGAGGATGCCTCCAATTCCGGTTTAGAAATAGCTTCTCTGCAATACTTCTCAGACAAAATCATGGATAAATCAGTTACTTAT
This sequence comes from Dolichotis patagonum, assembly GCA_004027295.1. Taxonomy (NCBI): domain Eukaryota; kingdom Metazoa; phylum Chordata; class Mammalia; order Rodentia; family Caviidae; genus Dolichotis; species Dolichotis patagonum. Next base: position 3,280 of record PVJX010014426.1, on the reverse strand, counting down.
TTTTTATTTTTCATTCCAAGATGTGGGGTAGTATAATGGAAACTATATAAAATTTGAACTCAGGCTTACCAAGTTGGTAAAGAATGGACTTGCTTGATTTGCTCAGAAAATAAAAAGATTTTCCCTGTTCCATACAAGTTTGTAAGTTCACAATTTGGTCGAGGAGATGGATAATTTTAATAACAATGTGATAAGTGAAATGATCAAACTCATTTGTGGGGAAAAGAGTGGACACATTTAGTCAACCCTCCTGGGTCGGCATTGGGAAGTTGTGAAGAAATTAGCTGGAACAGGGAGGCGAAGTTCGGGTGTATTTTATTTCCCTCTCTTACACTCTGTGTTTCATTTCTTTTGTGTCTTACCAAGGTCTTGGAATGGATTCAGACCGCAGGTTAGCAGTCTCATAGAATCGCTGCTTACACATCTTCATTAACTTCTTATTTGACTGGAATAAAAACATCACTTAGTCTTGGGCTGGATGATTTAAATCAGCAATTCTCCCAAGGTTTCTTACTGGATAGTGTTCAAAGCAGAATGTACTTATTTACAAGAGTTGTCTTTTGAGGTGATACTCAGTTATTCTTTAGTTTTGTTTGCAGGGTTCTCAGGGTACAGCTGGTGGGTTTGAGGGACAGTAGGGACAGGGTGAATGACCACAGATCTCGGGGCCATTTGTGGACCCTTACAACTGTCAGAATGGTTAGATGACCTTGCTTGTTCTAATCATCTTCTCTCCCCCCTCACCTTCTGTCGCAACTTTTCATAGTTATTGTCATATTTACCCACCCCTGTGAAAACCCAGACCCTAATGTGTGTGATTAGATAGAAATGATTATGTGGAGAAGATCAGAGGTATCTCCCATCACCTCCTTGTCTAGTAAATAACATCATCAGTCTAGCCAAACAATTTTCACTCTCTACAAAGATTTATTTATGCAGAAAAGAAACTAAGTTGATACACATTATAATGTTTTTAGAAAGGGAGGGAAAGCTGGGTGAGGAGAAGAAAAACAATCCTTTGGGCAGTGGAGGAAGGATTGAAGAGCAGTTTTGCATGGAAGTTTTGAGGAAAGAGTTACTGGCCTAAAGGGAACAAGGTGGGCAAGAGAATGGAAGATTTTCATCAGTGTTTTTAGCATTGTGTGCTTGAACATTTTTGATTAATATAATAAAACATGGGGTATCCTAATTATTTTTACTTATTTTTGTTATTTCACTATGGTTTTTGAATGTGACAGGTCTTGAGATTAAGCCGCATTATGGGTACATATACAGCCTCAAACAATTCTATAACTACAGCGTTGGGGAAATTGTGGAACATTCCCACTTGTTTACCTGTAGACTCTGGACTGAGTACTGCATTTGTTTTGGTGACCTGAACAGACATTTCTTGAAAGAAGACTTAAAAAAAGTGAACAAGTATATGAAGAAATGCTTAACATCACTAATCACCAGAAAAATGCCAATAAAAATCACAGTGTTTGTCTCATCACAATGAGAATGGCTGATATCAAACAGGCAAAATAAAAACAAACCAAAGAAAATAAACAAACAACCAACAATAAACCATGGAAACAAATGCTTCTGTGGTTGTGGAGAAAGCAAAAGTCTTATATACCTTTGGTGGGAATGTAAGTTAACCCAACCAGTAAGGAAGATGATGCAGAGGGTTCCTCAATAATTAGAAGTAGAATTGATGTGCAAGCCAGCAATCCCATTCCTGGATATGCATACACAGGAATTGAAATCAGTGTATTTCAGTATTATTCACAGCAACCAAGGTATGGAATCAAAGGGTTTATAGACTGATGAATGGATAAAGAAAATGTGGTATATATATATATGCATAAGGGAATGTTATGCAGCTATAAAAGAGTAAAATTCTGTCATTTGCAACAATATGGATGGGACAGAAGGGCAACACATTAAATGAAATAAGGAACAGGAAGACAGCTATTTTATGTTTTTACTTCTATGTCCTTAAGAACCTACGAGTTCTTACTGCTGTGTGGAAGCTATGGGATAGAGCACAGAATCCTGGTTCTCAGAGTCTGGGAAGCAAGTGATGGTGGGGGAAATAGGAAGAGGATGGTCAGTGGGCACAGAGGTGTAATTAGATGGGAGAATTAACTTTCTAATATTTTAGACAACTATGTGTAGACAACTATGGTTGATAATAATTAATTGTATATTTCAAAACTGCTAGTTGAGAGATTTTAAGTATTGCCAATATCAAGACATGAGAAATATCTAGGGTAGTAGGTACATCAATTATCCCTATCTGATTATCACATATTGTATATATGTATTAAAATTTCACACTGAATTCCATAACCATGTACAACCATTACATGTCAATTAAGAATAAAATGTTGGGGAAATCGAGCTTCTGGCTAGCTACCGGTACACCGGACCGAGTCCTGGAAGCTCCACTGCCTTAGTACAGCAGGCCCAGTGACCTTCTCTCAGTTCAGGAGGCAGAGGTTGAGCTGGGGGACTAACCGCCCGGGAGATCGTTCCCACTCCCTAAGACAAAGGACTGCGGCCTGAGATTCCGCAGGCCCCAGTTCCCCAGGCCCAGCATCTGCCTTACAATTTAGGGAGCCAAGAGCCTGCAAAGGGGAGTTAGGACCCTGCAAGGTGAGTCCTGCCGCCCCAAGGCGGGCTTGTGGAGAGTTGGCAACCTGTGCTCCAGGCAATTGAACTTCTGGATAGCTACCAGGTACACTGGACCGAGTTCTGGAAGCTCCACCACCTTAGTGCAACATGCTCAGTGGCCTTCTCCCAGTTCGGGAGGTGGAGGCCAAGCTGAGGGCCTGACAGCCTGGTGTGGGCTGGCCTGGGGAGAGCTTAAAACCAGCACTCACAGCGGTTGAGATCATACTCACCCCCTTGGACACAGGACTGTGGCCCGAGATTCCACGGGCCCCAGTTCATGAGGCCCAGCTTCCAGCTTTCAATTTAGGGAGCCAAGAGCCTGTGGGTGAGCCAGCACTGCTCCAGGAACTGAGGGTGCAGGAGGCAACTCACCACACATCCAGAGGAAGCTTTGGAAACACCACTCAAAGCAAGGAAATATAGAAAAATGACAAAAGGAAAGACCAAAAGGCAGGCTCAAAACTCCAGCCCACCCCAAGAAAGCTTAGGAGCCATGTACATAGGAGAAAAAAGAAGCCATACACCTGAAATGTCTGAAATGATATCAAATGAAATAAAGATGCAACTAGGGAAAGCTATGGAGAAATTCAAATCAGAAATACTTGTGCAGGTAAAAGAAGAA
>PVJX010014425.1:0-46966 GCA_004027295.1 Dolichotis patagonum | reverse complement strand
TTTTTTTTTTGATAGGTGAATTGAGGCCATTTGCATTGATGGGCATAACTGATATGTACTGGCTTGACTTTGACATGTTGTGTTCCTATTGTTAGTTTCCTGATTTTCTCCCTTGTTTACTTTCTTGTCCAGCCTGATGATTTCTTTCTGTTGTTCTGGAGATTGTGGTCATTTTTATCTCTAGGATGTCCTTCAGCACTCTTTCTAAGTTTGGTTTGGTGGCCATGAATTTCTTTAGTTGTTCTTTGTCATGGAAGTATCTTGTTTCTCCATTAAATTTGAAAGACAGTTTTGCTGGGTACATCAGTCTGGTTTGAAAGTTGTTTTCTCTTAGGGCTTGAAATACTTCACTCCAAGCTTGTCTTAACCTGAAGGGTTTCACTGAGAAGTCTGCCTTGATTCTAATAGGCTTTCCATGATAGGTGAGTTGTGTCTTTTCTCTAACAGCTTTTAGTATTCTGTTTTTATGCTGTATGCCTGAGATTTTATGCTGTATGTTTGAGTGTAGGTTTATGTTGGTTATGATTGTTTGGCATTCTATATGCCTCACTTATCTGTATGTCAGATTTTATCCCCATGTTTGGCAAGTTTTCTGACATTAATTCTGTGAACAGTTTAGCTATATCCTTTGCATTGTCTCCTGCCTCCTCACTGATGCTTATTAAGCTAACATTGTTTCTCCTGGCATCATCTTGTAGCTGCTGGATTGTCATTTAATGCTGCTTTGTTGTTTTTATAAGTTCTACCCTTTCAAGATTGCTATCTGCAATCCTGTCCACAAGGTCCAAAATTCTATAGTCAGCTTCATTTAAATGGCTTTGCAGGCTTTCAATACAATTTTTTGTTTTTTGCATATCTCTTTGAATTTGTTTGATGGATTCTGCTTGTTTTCTGCAGTGTTCATTCAAAGTTTCAATCAATTTCCCATGCTCCTGTATTTTTTTTTTATCTATTTCTTCTCTAGCTATGTTCAGCAACTCATTTACTAAGGTTGTTACTTTTGTCTTCAAATAAGACATTATTTCTAATTTGAGTTCCTCTATAGCCTCATGGATTTGTTTCTTTACTTCATTTGCTATCTTTTCAGAGATTTCTGGTGTATATCTTTTAAGGTCCTCTATTTCATTATCACCTGCACTTTCCCCTGATGGACTAGATGTTTGGGATTGTATTTTTTCCTTTCCTTTAGTCATTTTCACTGTTTGGGTAAATTTTTGTTCTTTCTATCCCAACAGTCACAACTTTCTGTACTGTGTGTTTTAGGATCCTACTGTGTGGTTGATGTTTGTCAAATTGCTGGATACCACAATGAAGAGGAGGTCCAGTTTCCTGAATTCCTCCTACAGGACCTGTTGGGTGAGTCCTATATTCTTTCTGGGCTAACTAGCCCAGAACTAGTGATGTAGGGCAACTCTTAGCTCCTGCTGTTATTGTATCTTCCAGTTGTTACAGGTCACCAGATCTCTCTGGCTATAGTATTTGACAGCTGAGGCCCTACTGTGTCACTGGGGTTCTCATAAGTTCTTTTAATTTCCTCTAAGTTTGGGGGGCATTATTGGCACACTCCTCAACCTGGTCTGTGTGGGGGAGGGGCCTACCCACTCTCTTGCCAGGTTAGACAAGGTCTTACAATTGGAAGGAGTTTCACTTCTGCTCCTATTTACCCACTGCAGACTTCTATTTTAGGGGGCAAACTCACCACACTGCCTGGAGCCTGATGAGGTCTTCTGTTTGGGTGAGGGGTTCCTGAGTCTCTCATCTAGCCAGCATGGTAGTCCACTGTAGTCCAAGGTTCCAATGTTCCTGGAAGAAGGGTGGGCCTAGCCCGGGCATTCCCAGTGGCAATCTCAGCTCAGGCCAGCAGCAGGCTTCCCCAATATGTGGAAGAGGGCCGGGCCTAGCAGCCGCAGTCCCAGGCAGCTGAGTCCTTCCGCTGCAGGCCTCCGTGATGCTTCCTGCAGGTTAAAGGTGGGCCTAGCAGTGGCAGTCCCAGGCACTTCAGGCCTGCAGCAGGTTTCCTCAGTGTTCCTAAGGAAGGGCAGTCCGAGGCTGCTGAGGTCATCTGCCACTGGCCCTCAAGGAAAATATTACTCTTATACCAACACCAGAGAAAGACAACCAAAAAAGAGAACTATAGGCCAATCTCATGGATGCAGATTGATGCAAAGATTCTCAATAAAATACTGGCAAATAGAATGCAACAAATCATCAAGAAGATTATATATCACAATCAAGTGGGATTCATTCCAGGAATGCAGGGATAGTTTAACATATGCAAATCAATAAATGTAACACACTACATCAACAGAGCCAAAAACAAAAACCACATGGTCATCTCAATAGATGCAGAAAAAGCTTTCGATAAAGTGCAACACCTGTTCATGATAAAAACTCTACAGAAACTCGGAATAGATGATATGTACTTCAATCTCATAAAGGCCATCTATGACAAACCAACAGTCGACATTATACTAAATGGACAAAAACTGAAAGCTTTCACTCTAAAATCAGGAACAAGACAAGGATGTCCACTATCACCACTCCTTTTCAATATAGTCCTGGAAATACTAGCCAGGGCAATCAGACAAGAGAGAGAAATAAAAGGAATAAAGATAGGAAAGGAAGAAGTTAAATTATCATTATTTGCAGACATGACATGATACTCTATATAGAAGACCCAAAAAACTCCAGTAAAAAACTATTAGAGGTAATAAACAAATTTGGCAGTGCAGCTGTATACAAAGTCAATGCTCAAAAATCAATAGCATTCTCGTACACAAACAAAAATCTCATTGAGAGAGAAATTACAGTAATATTGCCTTTCATAGTAGCATCTAAAAAAATGAAATACTTAGGAATCAACCAAGAATATAAAAGACCTATAGGCTGAAAATTATGCTATGCTAAAAAAGGAGATTGAAGAGGATATTAGAAAATGGAAGGATATTGTTTGTTTTTGACTGGGAAGAACCAACATTGTGAAAATGGCCATACTCCCAAATTGTTATACAGATTTATTGCAATTGCAATCAAAATACCATTAAAATATCTTACAGGTCTAAAGAAAACACTCTTAAAATTCATTTGGAAACTGAAGAAACCTAGAATAGCAAAGGCAATTCAGGGCAATAAAGGCAAGGCAGGAGGCATCTCAATTCCTGACTTGAAACTATACTACAAAGCTACCATGATAAAATCAGCATGGTACCGGCAAATAAATAGACCCAAGGATCAAGGGAACAGATTAGAAGATGCAAACACAACTACAAAGACACTCAGCCACCCCATATTTGACAAAGGAGCTAAACAAGTTCAATGGAAGAAGGATAGCCTCTTTAAAAATTGGCTCTCCACATGCCAAAGAGTGAAATTAGACCCATGCTTATCACTGTGCACTAAAATAAAACAAAAATGGATCAAAGATCTAAATATTAAAATAGAAACGGTAAATCTACTGGAAGACAAGGTAGGTAGAAGTCTTGGAGACATCAGGGTAGGTAGAGCATTTATGAACAAAATGCAAACCTCATGGAAAACACTTCAAAGAATCAACAACTGGGATCTCATATTATTGAAAAGTTTTTGCACTTCAAAAGAAATTACCAACAGAGTGAAAAGAAAACCCACAGAATGGGAAAGAATTTTAGCCAGCAACTCTTCAGACAAAGGACTTATATCCAGAACATGTAAAGAACTGAAAAACATCAAGCCCCCCAAATTCAAAGATCTTCTCCAAAAATGGGCATCTGAGATGAACACACAGATCTCAGATGAAGATATACAAATGGAAAATAAACACATGACAAAATGTTCACCATCACTGGTCATTTGAGAAATGCAAATTAAAACAGCATTGAGATTTCATCTGACTCTGGAAAGAATAGCTTCCATCAAGAAATCAACTGATAATAAATGTTGGCAAGGCTGCGGGGAAAAAGGAACACTGCTCCACTGTTGGTGGGAGTGTAGACTGATGCAGACTCTATGGAAATCAGTATTGAGATTCATCAGAAGACTAGGATTGGAAGTTTCATTCAATCTAGCTATTCTCCTTCTGGGTATTTTCCCAGAATAACTGAAAAGGTCATGTCACAGTTATATATATGCATCCTGTTCTTAGCAGCACAATTTGTAATAGCTAAATTTTGGAAACAACCAAGATGCCCATAAACCACAGAGTGGATGAAAAAGATGTGGTATTTTTATACAATGGAATATTACTCAGCTATAAAAAAGGATGAGCTTGAGGCCTTTATCGGTAAATGGAGGCAACTTGAGATTATCCTTATAAGTGAAAGAAATAAGAATCATCTTTCTAAACATCACAGTATGTCTCTAGTGTAAAAAGTAATAAAAACTGTAGGAGTAATAAGACACAAAATGTGTAATCGCTATTTTTAAAAAGGGAAAGAAAAGTACTCTAAAGCCTATAACTGCATGTATGTTTAAGTGCGTAAGATAGATGACCATATTACTGTTTTTGTTAGATCGTGGAGCTAACTGTTAACAGTCTCACTGTTTGAAAGTCCACTTTTTATGCTTTACTTTTGTAAGTTGAACAACTATTTCTAAGATGATAATATGTAATTTACCAACTAGTGATTTCTTAGTGCTTATTTATTTTTTTAAAAAATTCTGTATTATTTCTACCCTTTCTGTTTTGCTTTCTTTCTCTTTAAATAAAAATTTTTTAAAAAGTTTGGTACAGTTTAAACATGTAAATGATTGTTATAGGTGAAATAATCACATGCCTTATTACAAGACTGAATTTATCAATTTAATATTTGAAGGCATAGGCCAGTTGGAAATATATATAATTTTTCTATTCTCCCAGGTCATGAAAATTCTTCACATTTGACATGGATGTTTTTGCCATTGATAGGGACATTTTTGAGTCATTCAATACCGTTTTCCAACATATAATGAGGTTTTTTTCCTAACTTGTTTGAAGTACAAGACTTTTTTTAATTGAAATTTTATTTCATGACATAGCATTTATTTATATTCCTAATACATACTCATTTAATTTATTGCTTTTTAAGTGACCTTTAAGCCTTATTTACACTGACATTCAACACGTGCAATTGAGAGCTTGTACTGGCAATTAATGGCTACAGCTGGGTTAAATTACTTTGCCTACTTTTTGTATAAGTAGCTCCCTTGGATAGACAACTTAATAAACAATTGAAATTAACATTGATTGAAACTTTTTTAGGAATCTTCTCAAAATCTTCACCAGTGTTTTCGTCCCACATGAAACAGTAGTACTGAAAGAATGTTTTATAACACAAGACTTGAATTTAAGGTTGCTACCTGCTTTGGAGGGATAAAAAATATTTGAGAAAAAATAAAGCAAACTCTAACTTTATGTTCTAGCATACAGGCAATTGTACCTTTGTTTCCCACTCATGAGAATACTAGGTGTTAATTTTTTTGTTATACATATATAATTTATAGTCAGAATTCTGTCAATCCACAGAATTCCGTCAATCCACAGAATGTGCATCTGCAGATTCAATCAACGGAAGGATCCAACATATTTGGGAAGAAAAGTTTGTGTTGCAAATATAGATTTAGCAGGGCATAATGGTATATGCTTATAATCCCAGCACTCAGGAGGGTGAGGCAGGAGAATCACTGCAAGTTTGAGGCCAGCCTATAAAGTGAGCTCAAGATCAGTCTGACCTGAAATATTGTCAAAAAGACAAAAAACAAACAAAACAAAAAACCTCAGAAAATATAGACTTTTCCCCTTATCATTATGCCCTAAATGATACAGTGTAACTATTTAGATGGTATTTACAATATGTAAACTAGAGATGGCTTAAAGTATACAGGAAGATATGTATAGGTTATATGAGAATTCTAGGTTATTTCATACAAGAGACTTGAGCATCCATAGATTTTTATGTCCACAGTGAGCGGCTATGGGACTGTTTGAAACTGGAACCAATACCGATGGATATTGAGAGATGGCTGTATATCATTTACTCTTTATGACAATAATCTTATATTATGGATGACAAAACTGAAGTTAAAGAAATGAGGTGACTTGCCATAGTATTGAATTATCAGGAATAAAGAAATTGGGCCATGTCTAGCCAAGCCATTTTCATTAAAGTGAAAAAAAAGCAAAATATAGTAAACTGGTTAATAACTGAGATTAGGGGAATGTTTTTCTTGCACTTGGCTTTGTAATATAAAAATATATCTAAGTCAACAATGGTGGTACATACCTGTAATCCTAATTACTTAAAAGGCTGAGCCAAGACAATATCAACTGTAAGGCCTGCCTGGACAACTTAATGACACCCTGTTTCAAGAAAAAATGGAGAAGGCAAGTGATGGGAGATGTAGTTCAGCAACAGAGGGTTTGTAAGCATGCATAAGGCAATGGATTCAATTCCTAATACTGAAATAAATAATAAGTAAACAAATTTATAAATATGTATTACATAACATTTTAAACAGCCTTTGAAATTTTTGTCAAAGCCCCTCCTCTTTACCTGTGATAGGATCATATATTACCAAGTTCAAGAATTTCAGTAATTATTTTCTCTTAATATATTTTTACATTTTAAAATAATTTGTACATACACTAAAATAAAATCCATTTGATGTTTATTTCTTTTTTCAAATTTTACACACTATGAAGACTGTCTTCCCAAGGCAATTTTTGTTTCCATTACTGTACTGAAGTAGAAGATTTTATTCTCCAGAATCTCAAAGACTAGCTATCAGGAGAATACTCAGAGACAACTGCTCTTCCCAGGAGGTGGGTAGGTCAGAAGTAAAGCAAATGTCCAAAGGTTCAGGCCTGGACTAAGGATGAGAAAATGTTGTGAATGTGAGTAAGAAGATCACTCACAAAGGAATAGAGAATGATGTTAAAACAGCTGCTCTGAGAATTAAAACATGCAGCAAAGTTGACAATAGAGCCATATGATCACTATATGATGCACAGTGTAAAATCTTTGTGCTACCTCTTTAGAACAACTATTGTGCATCTTGTTATGTCTGGTGGGAGTGGTGATTCTGTGTGATCCTCTGCCTTTTTTGGGTCTTTTCCATCCTTTCAGTGAAGAATAGAGAAGTGAGGCTTTTAGTGCCAAATGGGGGAGGTATTTTAGTGGGAAATGGGAGAGGAAGATTGATCTAATAAGAAGCAAATGTTTTATTTAAAGTGTGGCAAATTCACAGAAAGCGTAAGGAAAACTATCTTAGCAGCAGAATAATGCTACAAAATAGGGGGCATCCAGCTTGGGATACCCAGTGAGTATGAGATGCACTTCATAGTTATTGGGATGAACTTGTTTCTAAAAATAATTCTTTCACTGATTAGTGGTCTAGGCCAATCAGGGTCTTATCCTTTGTTCCTGGGAAGAGGACAAGGTGTGCTATAAGTAAATGTAGCACTTTCATAAGGACAGTAGGACACATTTTCTCAAGAATGTGGTACACAGACAAGCGTGTGATGATCTTACAATCATCAGCCATAGATAAACATTACAATCATCAGCCACAGATAAACATGATTTTACAGTGTTAGTTATTGGTTTTTGTCCTGTGTGTTTTCTATGCCCCTTTGTCCCTATGGTGTTGTTCTTTAAGATCAACCTTGTGTTTTGTATAAAAACTCTTTTGGTGGTAACATAAAGTAAGTACAGATAACCAACTAAGTTTTCCTTCTAATAGGGTGGACTCGAATTTATTGAAGTGCAGAATTCTGGATTTAGACCAAATATTTAACTTTGAAAAATGCCTAGGACTTTGCTATGTGCTTTTCATTCAGAAAAGAGAAGTCTTGTTTAAGGCTCTTAGGTGTAAAATAAATATAAGCTGGTTCTTGGTTCCTCAAATGAATCTGGTAGGAGGAACACACCAAAATGCCAACTTCTTCGTGTGTAACAAGAATTTTGTCTTATACATTGGAATGCCTGCAATTATCCTGCACCCAAACACTGTCATAACCTACTTAATTAGCTCACCTTAAGAAAGTACCACCACAGGAATTAGAAGCGACTCAAACTCATTTAATCAGCATAGAATATAGGCCCATGTGAGTCTAAATCAAGGAACGGCCCCTTGTTGAAATGTATCAGGCTAATTTAAACTTCAAAATGAGAATTATCTTAGTTTAAAAACAAAGAAACAAAAACAAAAATAAATCAAGTTTCAAAGTCCATCAGTTATATTCTCTATAGCCATAGCTACATTATGACTCATCTGAGGTAAAACACTCCAGCAGTCGAACTGCTAAAAAGGCCCTTCTAGACCAAGCATCCCTTACAGTACTGGCCAGTTCTTTGGACATAACTCAGTCATTCTGATGATTACTATGACTACCTTTTTTTTTCTTTTACTTTATTTTAAACTTTTATGAGTATATTTTCTGCTTTAATCTTCAACTTTAAGTATCATTTCTACACTTTGCCAAGATCCACACTGTAAATTTCTGAAAACAGTATTACCTTCTTCCAAAATAACAGAATCATCATTTCTATATCAGAAGCTCTCCATTTATTTATTTTTGTTTTATAGGATACTAGAGATTGAACCCAGAGCCATAGAAATAAGTCATATTCTCAGCCCATTTTGAAAAATTTTGAGAAAGTGTCTCACTAAGTTCCTTCGGACTCCAAAAGTCATTTATTCCCATTTAAAATATTCCCGTTTAAAATATTCTCATTTAAAAATATAATAGAGATTTTTATATTTATTACTTATACCTGAATACACTTAAGGACATAAAAATATTATGTTCATTTTTGAAAAGAAATTAAACTGACATTATTTCTTGATGCTTCAAGCTTTATAGATTGTTAGGTTAGTAGAAGGTAGGTTTTTAAAGTATTTCACTCAATACCTCATTTCTCACTTCCAAATTTTTAGATTTGATACTAAAATTTCCCCAGTCTCTTCATTGATAAGTCAAAGTGGAATTCTTGCATACGGATTACTTATAATGTGGGTTTTATAATTTTTAGTTTTGTTTTGCAATAAAATTCTTTTTAAAAAATTGAAGGAATGCCTTTCAGAAGGCTCTTAACTTCCTGGTACAATCCTAAATCACAGCAATCACTAAACCTAGCGATGGTAGGGAGGACAGATCTGGGAAGCATTTACTCTGCTTCTTTGTGAATTGGGCTTGTTTCCCTCAATTGCCAAGAATTAAATAATGCATGGAGCCTTCTGGACTCATTCTTATTAATTATTCATTCATAAATATTTACTAAGCAACTGTACCAGGCACACAAACAACAGAGGACAATACAGTTTATACCTTGACTTAGTGTCTAGAAATCTACAAATTCTTTTTTTTTTTTTACATTTAACATTAGTTTACTAATGTTTGCATGATAAGGCATATGATTCAAAGAATACTACTAAATCTGACTATATTCTGAATGTGAAAGTTATAGTTTTAAATTTTAGTTATTCTTTTAACATATTTGCTGAAATAATTTATGAGGTATGATCAGAAAATATGATGAGTGTTTAATTTTTTAAAAATTATGACAGTATAAAATACATTACCATTAATCTTGAAAATATTCCCTCTGCTTTGAACACACTTATCCCATAGTTCTTGTCACTTTCTGAAATAAAATTCTGCAAGTTTCTTTCATGAGTGCCTTTAGTTTCAGTGTCTCAATGTTGAATTGATTCAAAGCATCCACATTTCATGCTCATTTTGTTTTGGGGAAAACATAAGATCCTAACACCGATCAAGAAGTGGTAAAAGAATTTATAGATGCTAAAAGTACATAGAAAAGTGATCAGAATATAACGTAGATTTAAAAAATTTATTACAGTAAAAGACATGCTGACATTAATCTCCTTAAAATACTCCCACCTCACTTCAAACACACTTATCCAAGTACAGTATTCATACCACCTTATTAAGCCTTTTTGGAGGTTCCTTTTTGTTATTGTTTTTATAAGATATAATAACACTGCTTTACTGAGGTATAATTGACATATAGCAATTGTACATATTTGCTTGGCTTTGACAGAGCTAAATGAAAAATTGAAACTAGCACTTTTCTGATTGGGTTCATCTATAGTGCTCAGGAACTGAAAAATCATCTTGGATCTAGTGTTCTGCCCATGTGATCTGAGTCTCCATGACTTTGATAGATCTTGCCCAGTTGTTTCACTGGTATTTTCCCTAGCCATAATCTCCTACCTCAAGATGGAAATCAAAATAATTAAGAAATATTTGAAAATAAACAGTACACTGGACCTCTGGTTCAAAGAGGAAATCAAGAAACAATTTAAAAATGTATTAAAACAAATGAAAATGAAACCACTACATACCAAAAGTAATGGGATGTAGCAAAATCAATCCTAATACAAGAGAAATAGATGCTTACATTAAAAAGAAGAAAGATCTCAAAAACCTAACATAACAGGCATATTTGCATATCAACTAAAGTGTGTACACAATACTTTGATGAGCACCGAAATTACTGATGTTTTACGCATTCAAGCTTGATATTTAAACAATGAATTTGTGAAGTGAAAGTGCACTCATTGATCTATTTAACAGATAAATAGAGCCCTTTCAAAGTGTAATTTAAGAAATCCATGTCACTGTAGGGCAACAACTGAGGAAATGTATTTTTCTTCAAAATCTGTAATTTCTCAGAAACAAAATTATGCTATGGCTTTAGATTAGTAACTTAAATAATGTATGACCTAATATTAATTTGCCAGTTTGGAATTCTAATGCAGAAATTAATATTTTATCTCATGGTTCTAGTTCTTTACCTTTGTATTAATAAATATGAATTAGTTTAATGTAATGCAAATATACATACTATAGACATTAAATAATTCTAGTATGCAAATGATGAAATAGTATATTGACTAATAATTGTGATTCTTTACTATTTTTCTCTTAAAAATAATGGAGGTATTATTGTTTATTGCTATAATTCATTTTATTAACACAGTAATAATTCTTTCCAAAAAAATTTCTTGGAAGATGAACCAAAAGGCAACAGCAATAGATGTGGTTACTAAGTATGTTATGGGTAGAGAAAAATATCACAATGGTTTTTTAAGGATCCTACCTAGAATCTTAAGTTTAAAATGTGTACATATTTGCAAATAAATATATGTGTGTGTACACTTGTATTCACAAACTATAGTACAGGATTTAACAAAAGAGGAAATTTCTTTAATAATAGAATAAGCTTAATAATAGAATAATCTTTAAGATTAAGAACTCAAGAGGGAGAAAGCAAAATAAAAAAGAATTGAAGGCAAATGATAGAAACAAGGTTTTACAGATAGTGACAGAAAGGATTGAAGGGAAGGAAGGGCAATGGGAAAAAAGAATTCAATAAGATATGTTGAGTACAGGTATAAATTCCCTATGATAAATGTGATCATTGTGTATGTCATAAACTACAAATAAAATTAATTTTTTTAAAAAGGAGGAAAGCAGCTTTTGAGAAATCTATTCCCTAAAGCTTTCAAAGGCTCACTTTAGATCTAATGTGGAATAAGAACTTTTTAAATGGAAAAGAAAAAACCCTAAGTAAAAAAAAAAAAATAATTAGCTCGACTGTATAATACAAGGGAGAAATGGTATATTTGAGATCTCTTGACAAGAGCACTAAACTTTTCATTTTTATGAAAGGGGAAACTGGTACAGTGTTTGGTCTTTGATGTTTTCTTATGAACATGGTTCCAATTAGAAGAGCTAAAGATAGCTGATGGTTTGCTTCAACAGAGAATTGTTATGTGTGACTGGATGGTACTAAATGGCCATAGTTGCTGAAAATTTTGACTAAAGGGGAGAAATTTTGTCTTTACCACTCTAGGGTTTCTGTATGATAGTATCATGTTTGACAGTATAATGTTTTTCCTACTTCTCTCCCTTATATCTTTGTATTTTCCTTGTGTACACCAAAACCTTCTCAGAAAGGACTTTCTCAATTCGTTTATTAGGAATTATTATAAAAGGCTTGTAAAGATGATTATACTTAGTTTTAGAGGGAATTTAATTTAAGACAAAGGAGTAAATTTCTAAAGATAAGATTTCAATTATTTATTCATGGCTGAGAGAGGTATTTTTGGCAAGACTTTCTTTTTAAAAAAATTTTATTACTTGGCAAATGTGAGCTCATGAGTTTGATCCCTGGCCCCCCCCCAAAAAAAAAAGTATTTTACAGAGGGTAAAATTAAACAGAACAAAACAGATCAGAAGAAAACAATGTAAGAGGCACAGATTTCAAAGGAAGCAACCAGAGATCTTCACTGTCTATCATATTGTCTCTTGTTTTCTTCCAAATAGTTGTTCATATCTTCACACACAGTAAATTCATATAAAACAAAATAGTATAAAACTGATCAGAATAGGATGATGAAGGCATTTTAGGTCTTCAAGACCAGACAATAAGGAAGACAACAATGGCTGCCATAGTGTCTCTCATTCTCTTCAAAATAGCTGTCCATACCTTCACGTATGTTGAACTTAAACAAAACAAAACAGGCTAAAATCACTCTGAACAAAGAATGATAGTATTGCTGGATTTCACATCATTATGCTACGGAATCAGCACTAGGTACCTTAGTGTCTCTTCTTTTTCAAAGTAGTTGTTCATATCATCATGCATTATATAATCAGTTCTCATAAACTGCTTAAAAGTTCTATGCATGCATGAGTCTCTACATGTATACCTATCCTTTCTGTATTACAGGGAACAACAAAACAATGACAAAACAAAACAAATTTCTAGAAAAACATGAAACAAAAAAGACATATAAGACCACAATACCAGGTGATCTACAATGGTTACTATGATGTCTCTTGTTATCTTCAATAGAATTGTCTATATCATCAGGCATAGTATAATTGAACATAGCAGTACATGACAATATTAATAAAAACAAAACATTGGAGACATTATAAGACTTCAAAAGCAGGTAATAGTCAAATCAGAATGGGTATCCTAGTGAATCTTGTCATCTTCAGAGTATTTGCCTATACTCTCAGACTTGATACTATCAAACATAACAGATTTGAATAAAGTCAGTCAAGACAAAACAGCAATCTAACAAACCAGATTCAAATAGGATCAGTCATAATAAGACAGTGTAAGTTACACAGGGTTCAGGTTAAGTTAATAGGAAATTAAGTATGGTTACCGTAGTATATCCTGCTATTTTTGGAATAGCTATCTGTGCCCTCAAATCTAGTACAGGTAGACAGACTGAAACAGAATATAATCAAATTAAACAGAATGATGAGACTAATGTGGATTTAAAATCCTGATACACTATTAACAATGTCCCCTGCTCTCCTTTTTTAGACAATTCCTCCCCTTTCACTTTCACAGAGTGCATTGTACATTTTGGGTTCCACTAACTCCTTTAGTTTTTAGATTAGGGGGACATCCCACTATTTACCTAAGTGGTTCTAAATCTTTAGACCCCTGAGCTTGATCTTAAGTTGTATTTCTTTACCTACAAAAGTCTCAAGGTTTTCCTTCATTATAGCTGAGTTCTCCACTGCACAAGTGTCATGTCTTTCCAACCTATCTGCAACTGCTGGACGAGCTGCCCCTATTTCTCTCTGGTTCTCTGTCACATAGAGCATTGTTTTCTCATATTTGACTTTCTGTCCATAAACCCTGTTTCAGGTTAATTATATTTCCTATACAAAGCATCTCTATGGACTTTATCTCCTGATCTACTCTGTCTGCATTTCTTTTTGTTAGTGTATCAAGGCCATCTATGTTAGAGATTATAGCCAACCTTTTCTACCTCATTTCTACTATGCTATTTTTCTGTTATTGGTTGTCTACTTTTTTCCTTCATTCCACTGTCTGTCCCATTCATTGAGGCCTCTCTGTCACTGTTCCTGAAACCCTGGTGTGTTTTTTCTCTCTCTCTAGAATGTCCTTCAGTATTTTTTGTATGGCTGGATTGGTGGTCACGAACTCCCCTAGTTCCTCTTTGTCATGGGAGCATCTTGTTTCTCCATTAATTTTGAGAGACAGTTTTGCAGGGTATATCTATCTGAGTTGGAGGTTATTTTCTTTCAGCACGTGGAATACTTTGCTCCAAACTTTTCTTGATTTGATGGTTTGTATTGAGAAGTCTATTGTGATTTTGATGAGTTTTCTTTTATAGGTGATCTGTTTCTTTTTTCTGACAGCTTTTAATATTCTGTTCTTAGGATGAATTACTGGGATCTTGACTATTACATGTCTGGGTGTAGATCTGTTTTGGTTTTAGGTGGCTGGAGTTCTATATGCCTCATACATCTGGATATCATTTCCTTTTCCTATGCTTGGGAAGTTTTCCTTAATTATTTCTATGAATAGCCTTTGTATTTCATTTGTATTTACCCCTGCTTCTTCACTCACATTTTTCATTCTTAAGTTATAGGTCCTCTTGTAGTCTTCTAGCCTTTGTATTGGTATTTCCTGTTTCTTTGTTATTTTTAAGAGATCTTTCCTTTCATGATCACACATTGCAAACCTATCTTCAAGTTTTGATAATCTATCTTTAGTTTCCTTCAGGCAATTCTGCCAGCTTTCAATGGAGTTTTTTATTTCTTGGTAATCTCTTTGAATCTGTTTTATGTACTCTAGGTTTTTTTTTATATTCTTCATTGAAGGTTTCCTCCTTTTTCTGTGTTCCTCCATTCTTCTGTCTGGGTCTTTTTGAGAGGTGCTTAGCATTTCGTTTATTAATCTTCTTTTATCCTGCTTTACTTGTATTAGTATTTCAGTTTTGAGTTCTTTTATAATGTCACAAAGATATTTCTTTATGTCAGCTGATGTTGTGTCCGATATTGCATGTTTGCTGCCCTCAATCTCTTCTGTATTTACCTCTCCTTGACCCATATTCCCTGGGTTGGTGGCTGGAGGCTTTTTCTTATTTCTTTCTCTTGTCATGTTTCTGGTTTCTTCCATACAGGTGTATGGTAGAGGTCCCAGCCCCTTTCCCTATTGGTTATGGTTCTTCTTGTGCTGGCTAGGGATCACTGCCCTCTCCAGTTTGCTGTTGATCACTGAGGTATAAGCAGGGGTGGTGTAGGCTGGCTTCTCCCATGAGTCAGTCAACCAGTGGGGGCCTTCACCACTTTAGTGTGTGCTATGCAGAAGGAGCTAGTTTGAGACAACTTCGGGGGCAATTTCATCTCTGGCTATTGGGTCCTGACCAGGGGTGTGACCTAGCCCAAGCAGATCCTACCACTCTTCTCTGGGCAGGGAGCAGCCAACTGAGGCCACTGCAGTTCCTGGTTTAGGCCCGTCTTGTCCAATTCCAATATGTTGTCCAGCCAGTCACCCCATTCCGAGCACTTACCACAGGTTAGTTGAGGTCTCCATGCCAGCTCTGTTCTCCACTGTGATGTGTCCTCCCTCCAAGAGATTGGGCTCGCCAACCCCCAACTTCAGTGAGTTGGACCATCTCCGATGAGAGTGCCATGGCCTCAAATCAGACTGGTTCTGGTGAGAGCACAATGACTGTAAGTTGGACCACCTCCAGTGAGAGAGACTGACTCTGGTGAGAGCACCACAACTGTGAGTCTGACCGGCTCCAGTGAGAGCACTATGACCAGCTCCAATGAGAGTGAATCTGGCTCCAGCTTTCTGTCCACATTTTTCTTTTCTTTTCTTTTCTTTTCTTTTTCTTTTTCTTTAGTTTATTCCTGGGTCATGAGGATCCCTCTCCTTTCATCCAGTCTTTTCCATGGTGGTAAATTTTAGCATCCTGAGCTGTTTCTCTTAGAGAAGCTTTTTACCTTGCTACTTATTGATCCGCCATCTTCTCAGGACCTTGGCAAGACTTTCCAACCTACTAGGTTTCATATCCTTACTATGTTCCCACTATGCAGTAGTGTTCTTGACAGATGAGTAAGAGGTACATATGAATATTTTTTATAAAAGCACTTTAGGAAATCTAAATCACCACAAGACTGTAACTTGTGGAATAATTATCACTGGGTTACTATACATTCTCGATAACTGCCTTCCTTTATGATTTTTATCTAATTTCATATTGTCTTGGGTTTTATCTTCTTACAACATCTCCATATTTCTGGAAAAAAAATTTGGCTTGGAGGTGCTGTTTGAAAGCAAAGGTTTTAAGTGGTTTATAGGCACTGAAAAATTGCAATAGTTGACTCACACTAAAGTCAGTTTCAAAATGCAGTTGTCATGAACATATATGGCAATTTCTACTAAATTAGCTACTGCTTTCCTCCAGAAATCTCCTTTAACTAGCAATTGTCTCTCACCCATTACTTGATCCCCTAGTTCTGGCAGAAGGTTTCATGTCCAACAGGACTGTTTTCCTGACCACAATTACATAATCTGTCCAAAATCCACACGGCACTAATAATATATCCCTAGCACTTTTTAAAAAAAATTTCAGCCTTGCTGATGCTAAGGTGTACAAATTAGGACTTTATCCAGGCTGTTTTCTACAAGCATAAAGATAACCAGAGAAATAGTCATGGTGACTGTTGCAGCAGTTGTTGCCTTCATTCCTGAGACCTCCCTATGGTTTTATTGCTCTGGGGATTTGGTGTTGAGTATCTCAGGATCCAAACAGTAGCATCAGTTACTGGTAAGGTTGATCTTAATTTGATTTCTGTCAAACTGAAGTGTTTCTAATAAAAAGATTCTAGGATCAAGTATACCAGTGTCACATTTGAAAAATAGAAATATTTCTAGGTCTTACCTTAGACCTAAAGAATAAGAATCTCTGGATTTCTGCAGATAACTCTAACTGTGAATATTCCTCTTTAATAACTATAGGAGTAAGATGATATAAACAAAGGCCATGATAGCAGTAGGCTTAGACTAATGTTAGTTTTTTCTATTTGAACCCATAACATATTCACTATCAAGTCAACATCTGGGTGTCTGCTTGTTCCAGGGAGGAAAAATAATTCATAGGAAGAGAATGTTTAGTAATGAACTGCTTATAACTACTTGGTTTTCTTTTTGTCAATAAAGTTGAGCTTTATGAATAGATACAATAGGGTTTTTCCCCAAATAAAATTATAATATAATTTCTTAAGATTTAAACAAAATTTATTTTAAAGAGAATAAAACAAAAGAGAACAGAACAAAGCAAATCAGAACAGAACAATACAAGCAACACAGCACTTCACAACAAGACAACAGGACATGAACAGTAGCTACCATGTCTCTTTTCTTCAAAATAATTGAGTGTAGCTTCATACACAATAATATCAAACATAAAAAATAGTATAAAATCATGCAAAAGAATAAAAGGATTACAAGACTTCAAAACCAAATAACAAGAAATGAATAATGGCTACTATAGTATTTCATTTTCCTCAAAAATTTGTCTATGCGATCACTTATAATAAAATTAAATAAAACACAACAGGATAGAACCAATCAAAACAGAAGGACAAAAGCATGACAGGACTTCAAAACAAGATGATAGTAAATTAGCAATGGCTACCATGTCTTGTTTTCTTCAAAATAGCTGTTCATACCATCACACATAATAAAATCAAACAAAACAGAATAAAACCAATAAAACCAACGAATGAAAGCATTATGACTTCAAAACAATGTAATAGGAAACCATTATTACCATACTATATCCCATTATATTCAAAATAGCTGACTCTACCATCTGATAGCATAAAATGTAACAAAACAAGACAGAACAAAGCCAAGCTGAACAAAATTGTGAAAATAATGCAAGTACTCAAGACAAGACTGTTAAATTAAAAAATTAATTAAAAAATTAACAGTAGTTTTCACCTTCCCCTCCAAGGTGTTTCTTTGCTCTTACATTAACTATTTTGCTTTTGGATCCCACTAATTCCTTCTGTTTCTTATGCTAGAGTTCACATGAACTGTTTTGCCCATGAACATGATCTTAAATTGCATCCATTTACCTACAGGATCCTTGAGATTATTCTATTTTATAGCTTGGTAGCTTTCTACTGCTTGAAAATACCATATCTTTCTTATCCATTCCATGGTTGATGCGCAAGTTACTGTTGTTATTTATTTATTTATTTATTTGGTCTCCTATCCCACAGAACAATTGTTTTCTCTCCTTTGATTTTCAATCTATGAATTTCCTTTCCAGTTAAATGTGTTCCTTATGTACAGTATATTGATGGATCTTGTTTCTTGATCCATTCTCCCTGTGTTTCTTTTTATTGCTGGCCTGAGGCCATCTACATTAATGGTTAAAACCAGCACACATTGATTTGTCTCTACCATGCTCTCCCCTTGTTGTTGGCCCTCCACTTTCCCTCTTCATTCAGTTGCCTGTCTTGTTTGGCAATCTTCCTCTGCTGCTCTTCCTGGAACCATGGTCATCTTTATCTCTCTCTAGAATATTCTTTAGCACTCTATGTAGGGTTGGTTTGGTAGTCATGAATTCTTTCAGTTGTTCTTTATCATGGAAATATCTTATTTTTCCATTAATTTTGAAAGACAGTTTTGCTAGGTAGATCAATTTGGGTTGGAAGTTGTTTTCCTTCAGGGTTTGAAACACTTGAGTTCAAACTCTTCTTGACTTGATGGTTTCTGTTGACAGGTCTGCTGTGATTCTGATTGGTTTTCCTTTATAGGTGATCTGTCTTTTTTCTCTAACAGCTTTTAATATTTTGTTCTTGTGCTCAATTTCTGGGATCTTGATTATTATATGTCTGGGTATAGATTTACTTTGGTTTAGCTAGCAGTAGTCCTATATGCCTCATTTATCTGCATGCCAGATCCATTTCCCATGTTTGGGAAGTTTTCTGCTATTACTTCTGTGAATATCCTTTTAATTTCATTTGTGTTGACAACTTCTCCTTTACCGACACCTATCATTCTTAAATTATACTTCTTTACATCATCTTGAAGACATTGAGTTGTTATTTCCTGATTCCATGTTATTTTTAAGAGATCTTTCCTTTCATGATCACTAGCTGCAATCCTATCTTCAAGGTTTGAAACTCTATCTTCAGTCTCTTTCAAGTGGTTTTGCTGGCTTTTGACTGAATTTTTAATTACCTGTATCTCTCTTTGAATCTGTTTCATGCATTGTAATTTCTTTCTACATTCATTCAAGGTTTCCATCATTTTCTTATTCTCCTCTTTTTTGTCTGTTTTCTTTAGTCCTGCTGAAAAATTCTTTCAGTATGTTTTTGATTTCTTCTTTTACCTGAGACATTATTTCTGATTTGATTGCTTTTACAATCTTATGAACTTGTTTCCTTACTTCAGTTGCTATCCTCTCAGAGATTTCAGGTGTGTAACTTCCATTTTCTTCCATGACTGTGTCTTCAAGACTTGTTCTGTGTAGGCTAGATTTTGCCTTTTGCTTCTTTGTCTTGACATTCTCCTGGGTTCCTCCCAACAAGCTGGTTGTGAGGCCTCAGGCAGTTCCCATGTTTGCTGCCCCTATGCAGTGTAGGGGATGGGACAGGCACCTGAGTTCCTCTATCTCCAGATTTACAGGGAGGTAGCAGGATGTGGAGTGGGCTTCTCCAGACCTGTGCAGCTACACTGGGGCTTCCCTGATGATCAGGGGTGCATAGAGGTGGGGCTGCTCCACTCAGCCTATGTATCTACACTGGGACTCCCATGATGGTGGCCAACACACATAGGTGTGTTTTCCTGATTCTGCTAGTGGGTGATGGCTAGTGGGAACCAAGGCCCTCCTACAGATCCACAGGTCTTACCCAGCTGTGTGTCTCTGCTCCTGCTGGTACCAGCTCCCTGAAGGTGAAGGTGGATCTGCTGGTTCTCTCTGCCCACACTGGCCACCTGCAGGATATGGCCTTCTGGTGGCAGTACATGTTAGGCAGAGGTGGATCTGTTTGTCTCTCTGCCCATGCTGGGCACATGGAGGAAATGGCCTTCCAGTGGTGGCACCCGGCAGGCAGAGGCAGATCTGCTGGCTCTCTCTGCCCACACTGGGCATGCTGAAGAAAGGACCTTCCACTGGCAGACCCAGCAGGCAGAGGCAGATCTGCCTGGTTCTCTCTGCCTGCACTGGGTGTGCAGAGGACAGGGCCTTCCAGTGGTGTAGCCTGGCATGCAGAGGCAGAACTACTGGCTTTCTCTACCCATGCTGGGCACACAGAGGAAAGAGCCTTCTGGTGGTGACACTCAGCAGGCAGAAGTGGATCTGTCTGGCTCTCTCTGCCCATGCTGGACATGTGGAGGAAAGAGTTGTCTGGTGATCCATTGTTTAAGATTTTAATTAAAACATTTCATTATTAAACCAGGCATAGTGGCACACACTTGAATCCCAGCACTTTGAAGGCTAAGGGAGGAGGATTACTGTGAGTTCAAGGTTAGTTTGGGCTACATTGTGACTTCAAGCCCAGCCTGAATTATATACTAAGATCCCGTCTCACAAAAAGATTTCAGGGCCAGGGATTTAGCTCAGTGGCTTAAGTGCCTGCCTGGCAAGCGTGAGGTCATGAGTTCGATTCCGGTACCAAAAAAAAAAAAAAGATTTCAGGGGAGGAGCACCAAGGTGGTGGAGTAATAAGCAGCAGAGAAAGAGCCTCTTGGAGAGTTTCTGTCTGGATGCCGGAATATAGCAATGCAAGGGACACAAAAAGGAAGGAAGTAGGTTCCCTAGATCCAGGAAGAATCTAAAACATATGTTAAAGGCCATGAAGAGAGAGAAAAGGCAAACTTCAGTGAAGAAGAAGGAAGTAGTCAGCAGTGCCTACACCCTGAGATGGGACTCACTTCACAAGAGGAGCAGTTGAAACCTGTGGACATATGGTGACATCTTGTTACCTTAGAGGGATCCGTGGATAGATGCAGCAGTGGTGGGAGGAACAGTGAATATGGAGGATTGCAATAGCTGGCAGTGAGTGCTGAGAACTGAGTCCTCCCATGCAAGACAGCGATTGGCCAGGAGCCATCTTGGAGATAGGCTGGCTAGCTCAGAACTCAAAGCTGCTGCTAGCTCCATGTAGCATCTCTCATCTAGGTTCCCACAAGGTACACTGATGACTGTAGGTTGAATGAGTCTCCTTTCTGCTAGAAAATGCAGGCATACTGAGATTATCCACTACCCTACCAAAAAGCTACTTCTGGCTTCCTAGGATAGATTGGCATGAATTGAAACTGTCTCTACATATTGTCTACCAGTGAAGGCAGAGACAAACCTGGAAGTGGACTTTCTCTCTCTCTCTCTCTCTCTCTCTCTCTCTCTCTCTCTCTCTCATATTTGTTTTTGTAGTAGTGGTGTTGGTTTTTCGTTTTTTTTTTTGCTTTTTGTTTTCATTCTTTTCTCCACTGTTTGATCTTGTTTTTGTATGAGTGTGAATAGGGTTTCTAGCCTCTTTGTGGCTGTGATTGTTCTGTTCTCTTTTTATCTCTTTTTTCTCTCTTTCCTTCCAGTTTTCTGCACAATTTCCCAAAGTTAGCATGATAACCCTTTGCCCACCAACTTTATTTCCTATCTCTTCCTCTTCATCCACTTCTTTATTTTCTCCCTAACTCATTTTACAGTTTTAACCCCTGAGAGCAAAATTGACTTATTAAGAACTTGTATACTCCATTTAATTTCTGGTTCATTTTATATTTAGTTTTATATGTACAAATCTAGTTCATGCAGTTAAAAGTGGCAAATCAGTGGTTATCTGAGTTCATCGTTTCCTAGGCTGTGTTTGATGCCGTTGGTACCACTATAGCCAAAAGAGACATAATTGTAATAAATAGCTCTTATTTGAGGTATTCCATGACTGAGACTGATTAAGGTTCACAAAAAATAATGTGGCACATGACAGAGAACCAGGGATTGGGCCAAACAAGTAGCAACTTCTCATCTCCTACAAATTGAAGAGGTAGGATCTTCAAAATCCAAAATCCCAAATCCAGCCATACCTGGAAGATACCTCAGAGAATTAGTCATTATCTAAGGGTCTTAAATACTGGCAATAAAGCAACCCCCTATAGGTAATTTACAAGCATCATCTCAGGAACAAAAAAGAAAGAAAGAAAGAAAGAAAGAAAGAAAGAAAGAAAGAAAGAAAGAAAAGAAAAGAAAAGAAAAAATGAGAAGACACTTAAACACGATGCAAACCCAGACATCAAGTTCACCAAAAGCAAACCCAGGGGTTTGCCCATGAGGTGTAACAATCCAAAAACCATTCACTGGGCCTCTCTGAAGTGGTAATAACAAAGCAATTGAATACAGCTCTGGAAAAAACCAAATCAGAAATAATTTCTCAGGTAACTGCAGAGATGGTAACCATACTAAGTGATACTACAGTAGATACAGAAAAAAAATAGACAAACTTAAGAAAATTAAGCATAAGAAAGAAATGGAATCCATAAGGCAAATTCAAGCAGATATCCAGAATAAAAATTCCATTCAAAGTATTCACAGCAGATTAAGCCAATATGAGGACAAGATCTCAGATATAGAAGACAGGCTTGTAGTTAGCAATCATGAAAAGAAAGATTTCTCAAAAATTGAAAGGTATCATAAGAAATAAATCCTGTAGCTACCAGATGAGGCAAAGAGGAATAACTTAAGATTGATTGGAGTCACTGAAAAGCAGGAAATAGTGCACATGAAATAAAAAACCGTTCACAGATGTCATGGCAGAAACCTTTCCTTGGTAGAGAAAAAGAATTTGACATACACATAAGTGATTCAAATAAAACTCCAATTAGTCACAACTTTAAAAAGTCTACAATGAGACATATCAGAAATTCAACACAATCAGATTCTAGAAATTCCAGATATTTACAACTTATCAGATCCCAGAAATTCAACACAAGAATAAAATCTTAAAAACTGTTAGGGAAGAGAAACAGATCACCTAATAAAGGACAGCCCATCAGAATCATGTCTGACTTTTCAACATAAACCCTTAAGTCTAGGACAGCTTGGAGTGAAGTATTTCAAGTTCTAAAGGAAAACAACTTTCAACCCAGAATGATGTACCCTACAAAACTATCTCTCAAAACTGATGTTGAAATAAGACACTTCTATGACAAAGAACAGCTGAGAAAATTTATAATCACCAAACCAGCACTCCAAAATGTTTTGAAGGACATTTTAGAAAGTGATAATAAGGACCATAACTTCATGTACAAAAAAAGAAGCAATCTTCCAGGTAAGATAAACAATTAAACAGAGGAAGAGAAAAAAAGAGGGGGAGCTAACAACAGGAAAACAATATGACAAGAATAAATCAATATATATAAGTTATAATCATCAATGTTAATGGTCTCAATTCACCAATCAAAAGACACAAGCTGGCAGAATGTATCAAGAAGCAAGAACCAACAACCTGCTGCATACAAGAAACACAGTTAATTCAAGAGAAATTCATAGACTGAAAGTCAAAGGATGGTAAACAATACAGCATGAGACAGGAATCCAGCAAAAATCAGAAGTAACTATTCTATTTGCAGACAAAGTGAATTTCAAGCCAATACTGATTAAATGAGATAAAGAAGATCACTAGATCCTTGTAAAAGGAACAATCCAAGCAGCAGAGATAATAATCATAAATATATATGTAACAAATACCAGTGCAACCAACTATATAATACAAATATAATGAAAAATCAAATAAGTACTAATACAACTGTATTGGGGGATCTCGATACACCACTGCCACAAAAAGACAGATCAATGGGACAAAAACAAAAAAACAAAACAAAAAAAAACCCCTCAACAATAAACTATGAGAACTGAACCAAATCTTTGAACAAACGGACTCAGTTGATGTCTACTGTGCTCTACCTCACAACTGCAGAACACAAATTCTTCTCAACTGCACACAGAATATTCTCTGAAACAGACCATATACTAGCTCATAGAACAAACTTAAGTAACTGCAAAGGAATAGAAAATATCTCATGCATATTTTCAGACTATATTGCAATGAAGTGGGAAATTCACGGCAAAAGAAACCACAAGAACATCATAAACACATGGAAATTAACAACCTCCTGAACAACCAATGTGTCACAGATGAAATTAAACAAGAAATTAGACAATTTTTACAATTGAATTATAACAACAATACAAGATTTCACAACTTACAGAACACAATGAATGAAATCCCAAGATGGAAGTTTATAGCAGTAAATACCCATATCAGGAAAACAGTGCAAGTGCAAATAAACAACTTAACGGTGAACCTCAAAGTTCTAGAAAAAGAACAACAGGCTAAGCCAAAAGCTCCTATAAGGGAGGAAATTATAAAGATCAGAACAGAAAAATACACAGAGTCAATGAATTGAAGGGCTGATTCTTAAAAAGATTAATAAAATCAACAAACCCTTATCCAACCTTATTAAAAAAAAAAGGATAGAAAAGAGACATTCACACGATTAGAAATGAAAAGGGTAAAGTCACAAAGGACCCTGCAGAAATCCAGAAGATCATCTATATCTATTTTGAAAACCTGTATTCTAATAAGATGAAAAATGCAGAAGAAATGGACAGATTCCTAAATACATATGAATTACCAAAGCTGAATCAAGAAAATATAAAAATCCTAAATAAATCAATGAAATTGAAGACATGATTAAAAATCTACCAACAAAGAAAATCCTGGGCTCTGACAGATTCACTGCTGAATGCTACAAGAAATTTAGAGAACAACTAACACCACTACTTCTCAACTTTTTAATGAAATTGAAAGGGAAGTAATATTCCCAAATTCATCCTTGGAAACAAGCATTACCCTGATACTAAAACTGGAGAAGGATCAAACTAAAAAAGAGAATTACACGTCAATCTTCTAATGAACGTAGATGGAAAAGTCCTGAATACAATACTGGCAAACAGAATGCAGCAAATCATCAAGATTATACATCATGACCAAATGGGATTCATCCTAGGGATGCAAGGATGACTCAATGCAGCTAAATCAATAAATGTAATACACTATATTAACAGAGGCAAGGACAAAAATCATATGATCATCTCAATAGAAGCAGAAAAAACTTTTTATGAATCCAGCACCCCTTATGATAAAAATTCTACAGCAAATGGTTACATCAATCTGATAAAAGTCACCTATAACAAACCAATAGTCAACATCATACAAAGTGGACAAAAACTGAAAGTTTTCTCTCTAAAATCAGCAACAAGACAAAGATGCTCACTGCCTCCATTCTTATTCGAAATAGTCCTGAAAACTTTAGCCACAGTGATTAGACAAGAGAAAGAGCCAAAAGGAATAAAGATAGGAAACGAAAAAGTTAAATTATCATTTTTCACAGATGACATGATACCTTACATAAAAGACACCAATAACTCCACTAAAAAATTGGTAGTTTTAAAAAACAAACTTAGTAGCATAGCTGGATACAAACTCAATACTCAAAAAGCAATAGCCTTCCTGTACACAAATAACAAACTCACTGAGAGAAATTAGGAAAATATCTTTCACAATAGCATCCCCTACCCTCCAAAAATACCTAGGAATCAATCTAATGAAGGATGTAAAAGACCTCTACATTGAAAACTGTAGTACTCTGAAAATGAAGATTGAAGAGGGCATCAGAAAATGAAAGGACATCCCTTGCTCTTGGGTAGGAAGAACCAGTGGTGAAAATGCCCATTCTCACAAAACTGTTATACAGATTTAATGCAATTCTGATCAAAATTCCAAGAGCATATCTCACAAAATTAGAGAAAACAATCCTAAAGTTCATCTGGAACCAGAAGAGGCCTAGAATAGCAAAGGCAATTCTGGGCAACAAAGGCAAGACAGGAGTCTTGAGAATCCCTAACTTGAAATTATACTATACAGCTACTGTGATAAAACAAGTGAACAAACAAACAACAACAAAATCCAGCATGATATGGAACATAAAAACAGACCTGAAGATCAGTGAAACATATTAGAAGATGCACAAACAACTTCAGACATACTAAGCCATCTTATCTTTGACAAAGGTGCCAAACACATTCACTGGAAAAAATCTTTTTTAATAAATGGTGCTAGAAAAACTGGCTCTGCACATGGCAAAGATTAAAATTGGACTATATCTTTCACTATTCACTAAACAAAATTCAAAATGGATCAAAGATCTAATTATTAAGACAGAAACATTAAATCTGCAAGAAGATAAAATAGGTAAAATTCTTGAAGACATCGGGGTAGGCCAAGACTTTATGAATAAAACCCTGATCACACAGGAACTATCGCAAAGAATCACCAGTTGGGATCTGATCTTATTAAAAAGCTTTTGCACAGCAAGAGAAACCACCAACAGGGTAAAGAGATAACGACATGGGAAAAATGTTTGCCAGCTGTTCCTCAGACAAGTAATTGCTATTGAGAATGCATAAAGAACTAAAAAAAAAAAAATCAGACCTCCAAAATTTACTGGTCCAATCCAAATATGGGCATCTGAGATGAAAACACATTTCTCAGATGGAGAAATATGAACAGCAAATAACTCTGTGAAAAAAGGTTAAGCATCACTGGTCATTTGAGAGATCCAAATTGAAGCAACACTGAGATTCTACCTTGCCCTATAAAGAATGGTTATTACCAAGAAATCAACCAATAACAAATGGTAAAGGGTCAACGGAGAAAAAAGGAACTTTCACTGTTGGTGGGAGTGTGGACTGGGGTAAACACTGTGGAAGTCAGTGTGGAGTTCCTTAAAAAACGAGGGCTGGAAGTCCCATTTGACTCAGCTATTCCCCTGCTGGGTATCTTCCCAGAAGCATTAAAAACATCATACCAGCATTATATATTTGCACCCATATTCATAGCAACAGAATTTACAATAGACAGATTTTGAAAACAATCCAAATGCCTCTATACACTAACAACAATATCACTGAGAGAGAAATAAGAGAAGCCACACCCTTCACACTAGCATCTAAAAAATGAAATACTTAGGAATTAATCTAACGAAAGAAGTAAAAGAGCTATACAGGGAAAACTATAATACCCTGAAAAAGACATTGAAGAGGACCTCAGAAAATGGAAAGACATCCCTTGTTCATGGATAGGAAGAATAAATATTGTGAAAATGGCCATTCTCCCAAAATTGTTATACAGATTCAATGCAATCCCATTCAAAATACCACTAACATACATCATAGATCTAGAGAAATTGCTCCTAAAATTCATCTGGAACCAGAAGAGACCTAGAAGAGCAAAGGCAATTCTGAGCAGCAAAGGCAAGGTAGGAGGCACCAGAATCCCTGACTTGAAGTTATACTACAAAGCTACTGTAATAAAATCAACATGATACTAAAATAAAAACAGATCTGAGGATCAATGGAATAGATTGGAAGATACAATCACAACTACAAACACACTCAACCACCTTATCTTTGATAAAGGGGCCAAACATGTTCACTGGAAGAACGATAGTCTCTTTAATAAATGGTGCTGGAAAAATTGGTTCTCCATATGCCTAAAACTAAAATTAGACCCATGACTATCACCATGTACTAAACTAAAATCTAAATGGATCAAAGATCTAAATATTAAAATAGAAACACTAAAACTGTTGGAAGACAAAGTAGGTAAAAATCTTCAAGACATAGGGACAGGTAGAGAATTCATGAACAAGAATCAAACCTCATGGGAAATAATTCTCAGAATCAATAACTGGGATCACCTCTTATTAACGAGTGTCTGCATGTCGAAAGAAATCTCCAGCATAGTGAAAAAACCCACAAACTTGGGAAAAATCTTAGTGAACTGTCCCTCAGACAAAGGACTTCTGTCTAGAACTTATAAAGAATTAAAAAAAAAATCAGACTCCCGAAATTCAAAGACCCAATCCAAAAATGGGCATCTGAGATGAATGCACAGTTCTCATATGAAGAAATATGAATGGCAAATAAATACATGAAAAAATGTTCATCATCATTAGTCATGAGAGAAATGCAAATTAAAACCACACTGAGATTTGATCTCACTCCAGAAAGAATGGCCAGGATAAAGAAAACTACCAACAACAAATGCTGGAGAGGCTGGAGGGGAAAAAGGAACTCTTCTGCACTGTTGGTGGGAGTGTAGACTGGTATAACCACTGTGGAGGTCAGTCTGGAGATTTCTCAAAAACCTGAGATTGGAAGTCCCATTTGACCCAACTATTCCACTTCTAGTTATATTCCCAGAAGAACTGAAAACATCATACCACAGTGATACATGTGCATCCATATTTATAGCAGCACAATTTGTAATAGCCAGATCTTGGAAACAACCTAAGTGCCCATCAACTGAGGAATGAATAAAAAAGTTGTGGTATTTTTATACAATGGAGTACTACTCAGCTATAAAGAATGATCACATTGAGATATTTATAAATAAGTGGATGCAACTTGAGACCATACTCATAAGCGAAATAAATCAAACTCACATGTATAAATACTGTATAGTCTCCCTAGTGTAAGAAATGGTAAGAGTATATAAGATTTTATGGTAATCATGATTCCCCATTACATTGGTTTGAAGCCTTATAATGTTTTCAATCACCAGTTGGAATGGTTTTATTGTTTTGTTTGATTTCATTATGTGTGATGGTATGAACAGCTATTTTGAAGAAAACAAGACATTATGGCAGCCATTGCTGATTTAATATCATCTTGCTTTGAAGTCCTACCATGCTTTTGTTCTTCTATATCCATTGGTTCTATCATGTTGTGTCTTACTGGATTTTAATATGTATGATAGTATAAACAATGTTTTACAGAAAATGAGATATTATAGTAACCATTGTTCATTTTGTTATTTGGTTCAGAATGCCCTGTAACATTTTCATTCTCTTGAATGGTTTTATGCTACTTTGTTATGTTTGATATTATTGTGTGTGAAGCTATGCTCAACTATTTCAAAGAAAGAGACATTATGGTAGCTACTGCTAATATCCAGTTGTCTTGTTGTGAAGTGCTATGTTGCTTACATTGTTCTGTTCTGATCTTTGTTCTGTCCTCTTTTGTTTTAATCTCTTTAAAATAAAATAAAAAAAAAAACAATCCAAATGCCCATCAACCAAAGAATGGATAAAAAATATATGGCATTTTTTTTACAATGGAGTACTACTCAATCATAAAGAAGGATAAACTAGAGGCTTTTGTAGGTAAATGAATGCAACTAGAGACCATACCCACAAATGAAATAAATCAGACTCACATGTGTACACAATGCGTTGTCTCCCTAATGTGAGAAGCTGAAAGAAATACATCTATCTATCTATCTATCTATCTATCTATATGATAGCTAAACTACTAATTTCTCATTGAAAAGGAAGGTTTGTGCTAGTATTGTTTGGATAACTAAGTGCTGATATCTTGTTCTTTTTTTTTTTCTTTTTGGTACCAGGGATTGAACTCACAACCTTGCTTGCAAGGCAGGCATTTATGCCACTGAGCTAAATCCCCAGCCTGATATCTTGTACTTTGAATAACTAATTTAAAGATAACAAATATGCAATGTGCTACTCATTGTTACTCTCTAATAATCTTGTTTTTGAGATTTTGTTTTTCTTTTGTCTTTAAAATAAAAAATTCCATTACTGTAATTTTATGCTGATATTTATGTCTAAAATGAACTACTGACACAAAGATGGTGAAAAGATCAGGAGTATTATCAAGTTTTGGTTATTTTGAAGAAGTTTTTCTTTTTTTATATATAAATACCATTGCCTATTTCTGTAACCATATTTAGGCAAATAAAAGTAAAAATTGGAAAACATTTTTAGTTCTTCATGTGCTCAGAAAATTAATGAGTCAACACAGTCAATAAAAGGACATTATGGAGACTGCCCTTGAAGAAAAACTGAAGACTAAACGAAAATCAATCAGATAGTAGATTGGGTTAGAAAGAAATACTAAGACAGGTCAAAGAAAATTCCTGGACATCCTCAGCATTTTTAAATGACTTAAGTCTAATGACTTAAGCAAATATTGAAAGAAACAACTCTAGGACTGCAATTTTAGTCCTTAAGACAACACTTAAGGAGGAAAATGTTCCACTTCTTGTATTTCTACAATATTTATCTCATTACATACAAATGTTAGTATGGATGTTTCTCCTTATAATATTTATGTCTATTTTAGAACCTGGAACAGGCAGAAGAAATAGACAAGCTATGTGACAAACAAGTATCACTCCATTTTCCTCTTACTCTTTATTAATAAAGTTTTATCTGGGGATGAATGAGAGACTACACTTTCCAGTTTGCTTTGTAGTTTGGTATGGCCATGTGATTAAATTTAATCCAGTGAAATAATAATAGAGTGATGCTTGCCATTTCTAGCTTCAGTCTGGGATGAGTGTCTCAAGTTCTTCTTTTCCTTTTTCCTGTAGGCTGATATGTAGACATGGCAGGAAGGCAGCTTCCACCATCTCAAAAAGGAAGGTGTGTTGTAATGGCAGAGGAACAAGACAGAGGAGACCTTATGGAACAGAGCTGTCTCTCAGTCTCAAATGAGCAAGAGAAACTAAAATACAGAAAAAGAAAAGAACTACCATCTTATTTTAGAAATAGTCTTATTTCTGTCTTTTGTTATAGCACCTTGATATTTACCATAAGACAAAACAAATTTTAAAACATAAAGTGGTTAATTGTATAAGTCTAGAGGTTTGTTGGGTTTCATGACTGGTTTGATTAAGGAATCATTGCGAGATCTGTCTTTTCTTTATTAGCCTCATGTTGTGGCTGGCTTTCTCCTACAGGTTCACACATAAACAAATCACTGAGGTCAAGATCACTAGGTACCTTAGGCCCGAGCTTTCTGTCATAGTGCAGAGTCAGGAGTATATGCATTAGTTATGACTAACAAAGTGAAAATTCAAAGTTAAGAAAAAGGAAGTAGATGTCAAGAGGTCTAATGATCTCTAGATGTCAATAGATCTAACACCCTAATGGTTCTTAAATTTCCCACTATACTGGGATTTTTTTCTTTTAAAGGAAAAGAAAATGTTCTCATATCTATCCTTTATCCCTCACTGCAGGTCCTCTGAAAACCTATGCCATATAGACTATGAGTTCTTTGTTGTCACCCCCTTATTAGGATGTGTGCCAGGTATGTAAAGGCCAGAAAATATTTGTTTAACTAAATTCATTTAAATCAAGTTTAAAAAGAATAACAAAGGAGAGACATAACACTTCGGCAAAATTTCAAGTGTAAAAATTTTGACTTGAATTTAAATTCAGAATATTGAGAGGAATAGAGTGAACTAAATGTCTGAAAGAAAGAATTATTTTGGATGAAATAATTTAGTATTCTTCCTTTAACATATATTTTAAAGTATTTAGGATTCCTTTCATGACACTTTTGTTATACTGTACCAGGTAAACAGAGGGTGGGGTAGGGGTAAAATGACAGCTTACAATAATAGGCAGTATAGGATATAAAAAGACAGAGTGGTCACTAATTATGAATTAACATGATGCCATCCATGCTGAGAAAATGTAGGCTCTTTTCTACAGAAAATGCAGAGGAATAAGTTGGGATCAAGTTAGCAAGGCAGGAAAAGTTCATGCAGGAAAGGAAAAAGCAACTTAAGAAAATGGGCCAGTCAGGGTGTAGAATTGGGTCCATAGAGATGCTGTGTTTAATCTACAGTTTGTTTTTGTTTATTAATTCAAGTGCTTTGTGCTCACCAAAGTGTCCCCATTCCTTTCCTTTGTCAGTCACATTGGGTGCTGTCAAACATTTACATAACAAGCTTGATTTCTGAAGAACACAGGGCTTATCTCCTAAAAACTTTAAGTAGTCAATGAAACTGTGGGATAGAGAATATACATTCTCCCTCTGGTAAGTAGCCTAGAAGAAAACCCAGGGCGGCCACACTGAGGAGCAATCTGAAATCTGTTTAGAGTCACAGTCTATCAATAATGTATATTATATGCAATAGTCCCAATTTAAAATGTTCATAATTCTTTTATACTTATGTTTGAGTTTTTATGTTTCAGTTGCTGTTTAGAAAACTGCTCATTTCTCATACAAGAAGTGAGTCTTTGTTTTCTTCCTTTGTTAGCCTTTATTCCATTTATTAAAGATATGGTTGAGATCTAGCTAACAGGTATAGATGGAACTATGATATTCAGGGTTGGGGAGCAGACCAGGAAGGCAGTACCCAAAGAATGCTGTCTTCCAGGAGCTTATTCCTTTCAAATCACGACTCATGTTTTTCCCAGAAACCATCAGTTCAGGGCCTCCACAAAAGGACTGACCTTGTGGCTATACTCTTGTGGCCTACAGTCAAGGGAAATAACTTGTCTTTTCTCCCCTTTTTTAACTAGCCTGAATTAACAATGGGGTAACAGTCGTGAAGAACCATATTATAACTATTCCTTGTTTTAAACATACTACTTAAGAGAGAAAGTGTAATAAAGCACATCCAAAATCTTGAGTTAAGGTCTAAATGCCAGCCCCTTGTGCAGTTGTAAACAAAGACTCATGATTCCAGAAAAGTGTGTGCAGGCACACATAAGTGTCAGTTTAAGCCCAGATGCACATTTTTGTGGATGTGATTTTGGTCTGTGGTTTACATAATCACTACAGTTACTGCTATCAAAATGGCCCCCCAAAAGCTAGAAAAGATGATAAGGGAACAAATGAAGGTTAAACAAAAAGCAATCACAATGGAAAAGAAGAAGGAAATTGTGAAGAAATGTGAGAGTGGTGTTTGTGTGACTGATCTTACTAATATGTACAGCATATTCAAATCCACCATTTCAACAGTCTTACTGAGAAAACATTTGTATAAGGAAGTTAAGAGTTGCTAAGGTGTTATTCAAATTAGTAACTCATGATCCACAGTATTAGATGAGGAAGAAAGGTTATTATTAGTGGGGATAAACAAAAGGCAGATGGCAGTTTATAGCCTATCTGAGTCTATAATTGGTAAAAAAAATAAATAAAGCTAGGGTTACAAATGTAGATCTCGTAAAGGATAATCTAGCCACAAATGATAATGGTAAAATATTTCATTCCAGTAAGAGCTGGTTTCACAATTTTAAAGTGAGAACTAGGCTTCGCAGCATAACTAGGCATGGTAAAGCAGCCAGTGATGATAAACAGGCTGCTGAAAATTACATAGACCACTTTAAAATGATGACACAGAAATGGCTTTTGCTCTCATCAAGTTTTCAACTGTGATGAAATTGTCCCTTTTTGGAAGAAAATGTCCAGGAGAACATACATTACCCAGGCAGAGAAGAAAACGCCAGGCCACAAGCCTATGAAGGACAGGCTAATCTTAATGATATCTGCCATTGGAGTGGTGACCTTGAGAAAAAGCCTCTCTTGGCTTATCACTCTGAGGCCTCTAGAGTATTCAGAAAACACAGTCATAGGTCTGGCGTTATGTGTAGAGATCTAACACAAAAGCCCAGGTAACAAGAGTACTTTCTCTTGAGTGGATCAGGAAGGCTTTTGTCCTACTGTTAAGAAATAGCTAGAGGACAAAAGTTTACCACCCAAGGCTCTCCTCATCATGGATGATGCTCCTGTTCACCCATGAGATTTAAAGAATTGGGTGAAGATTTCCAATGTCTCTCAATCAAGTTCTTTCCACCTAATACAACTCTGCTACTGCGGCCTTTGACCCAGCAGTACTTTAAGAAGTTATACACCGAGGAATTGTTCATAAAGTGCTTCCAGATGGTCTCAGACACAGATTTACAGTGTTCGGAAAAGAACATTACAGTATCCTTTCCTGGCTGGGGTAAATTGAGAAATCTTGGTCCAATTTCTATGGACACTGAGATCTGCCTGGAAGAAAGTGTGGCCTAAAGTTATACAGGAGAGACACTTTGAAGGCTGTGTAGCTGAACTTAAGCCTTCAGCTGACCCTGTGGTTGATGACACTGTCAATACAGCAGAGTCCAAGGGCATGCAGGTAGATAGAGGCGATGTTGAGGAACCGGGAGGAACGCTCAGAGGCCTATCTCCAGAGCAACTTTGGCAACTTCTGGCTGAGCAACAGAGAATGGCAGCTGAGGAGCTTTCTGAAGAGGAGGGGGAGTATCAACAATCAGTGCTTCAAAGTTCTTCTTCTGAGGTAAAATCCTCAAAAAAATGGACAGAGCTATAAACATTTGTAAAGACCCACCCAGACAAAGAAAAAGCCAATCACTACCTTCACTTGCTTAATAACCATGTCATGTCATACTACAGAACAGTGTTAAACAACAGACAGGAACAGCTTACCTTAGACCGGTTTCTAGTTCTGAAAAGGCTGAGACCTAGTGAGCCAGAAGCAGGTCCTAATGGGCTACAGACTCTCCCGGGGAGAGACAGGACACAGAGAGCCAGATTCCTGATTTCACCTTCCCTTCCTGCCAGCCAAAGACGGCAACTTGAATAACGAGTATGGTATGAAATTGTAAACCAGGCATATTTTATAACATTTTGGTGAATATACTAGGAAAATTGTTGGTATGTCTGGTAAATTAGGCACATTATACAGCCCTTTTATATTATGTTAGTTAACGTGTGCTTTGGAAGGTTCACAACACATTATGGGTCTTTTCAGTATTTTTTATGGGAAAAAGTCTTAATTTAAAATCATGAACAAATTGAGTTTGTAAGTCAAAGATCCACTGTACCTTTATTTCTTCCTTACTTTTTTTCAGCATTTTGTGAAGTGTTCTAATAAAGGGAAATTCCATTCTGAGGGATTTAACAGATTTCATCAGATGTTTTCTAAATAAGCGTCAGTAAGAACCTTGTCTTGCAAAGATAGCTATAGAAGCAAAAAACTTTAGTCTTTAGGAGAAGGAAAAGATTTGTATAATGTACAGAATGCCCTTATGTGACAGTCATCCAGGTAGTAGTGAAGTATCTGACTTAGTGAAGCTTCCCAGTATTGGAGGAGTTTCTGTCTCTTTCTGACTTATCTCTTGCTACTGTTAATCAAATACATAAGGGTCACCCACCTGTTAAGGTCACCCTCCCAGGAGACAGGAGGGTACAGCAGGGAAGAAAAGGAAGTTTGTGCAAATACAAAATAACCATTAGTAGAGCCAACTAGATAGTGATAGATGCCACTGTTTTTCAAATCTCCTCTCTAATCTATGATGGTAAATGTTTACTTACTATACAAAATGGAATATATCTATTATTGTCAGTGTGTTTAGATTAGGGCCAATCAAATGCAGCCTATGGCTGCTTGCTTTAGTAAAAACAAATTATTGAAATCTAGTCATACTTGTTTAGGTGACAAAGATAAGTTGGATAATTTTATAAATAAGCATATTGCCTGAAAAATCTAAAATATTTACTATCTAATCTTTGACAGAAAAAGTCTGCCAATTTTTATTTTAGACAGACCTTTCTTTTGCTCCATTCTAAATTTCTAGAATGTTTTCAAAGTGACTTAAAATGTAAATTTTTAGAGTTGTATTTTCTTTCTGCAAAAATATGTTAGAAAAAGCAAATTATAATTAACTATAATAGCTAGGCTAGCAGACGCCAGGCAGCCTCTTATGCCACTGAGCTAAATCCCCAACCCTGGAAAATATCTGTTTATAAGACCACAAATATCTGGTTGTTTCCCAACATGTGGAACACCAATTGATTGATGTATTATATTTAGCCAGCTACATTTTACAAACACTAGAGGTGAAAATTAAGCATATCACGTAAAAATAATTTTACATATCATTTCTATAAACCCCTCTAGTTTAAAATATCAGCTTTTTTCTTTTAAAATGAAACCAAGAAGTATAAACAAGTCTCTAACAATGCCAATTTTAGAGAATTTAGAGAATATGGTAGCCTTTTTTATGTGTTTATACATGTATTTTCATTGAATGACAAAATATATCATCATGATATTTTTAAAAAGGCCTTGAAACTTGGAGTAAATAATGTATTTTTCAGTTACATAAAAGAGTATCTGTGAAGTGGTAAGGAATGTTTCATTCTAGTGTTTAAACTGACATGAAACATGTCTTGGTCTCTCAGTGCGAGATCTCTTATTGTCATAATGGCATTTAGTTAGAAATACTGTAACAATAGTCAAATACATTACCTTGAGAGGACCTAGGGCTTTGGAACCAGCCTAGGGTTTGACTGCAGTTTCAACTACTTTGTAGTTTGTCTGAGCCATCTTTGCATTGAATTACAAAGTACATATGAAAGCAATTTCTAACAGTTAAAATAGAGCTAAACATTCCAACACAAATTCATTTTCCCAGGACAATATTTAGAAAAACAAAAGTAGAAATTTTATATTCCCAGGTAATGTTCACATCTGGGTAAAGTATCACAAATAGTATGGGCTGCTAAAAACTGACAGAACCAACAAAATGTAGTGGCATATGCCTCTGATCACAGCACTCTGGGAGGCTGAGGCAAGAGGGTTACAAGTTCAAGCCCAATCAGGGCAATTTAGCCAGACCCTGTCTCAAAATAAAAAATTTACTAGCAGTGGCTCAGTTCTGGGTTCAATCCCCAGCACTGCAAAAAGAAGGGGAAACAAAGTGACAAAATCAGTCACTTGTCTCAAGTTCTGTAAAAGTAAGGTGTAGTAATATTTATGAGAACACAATGTCAGATGTACTTCATGTTAGAAAAGTGAGCTTGGGTTCTAGATTCTTGTAATGTTACCATATACTGTCTGCCTGAGAGATACAGCTTGCCTGACTTTGCCTTTTCTCAGACTTATGTTGTAAGTACATTGGAGATTTCTATTGGATAGATCTTTTATATGTTCTGATATTTAAATTTTGTATGGCCATCAATCAACAGAACTAGAGATAGCTGACAAAATTTCTGCAAAGAAATTATATATAATAAGGAATATTGTTTAAAAGCTTTTTTATTATAACATTTGGATAAGCGTTAATGAGAATGTCTTCAAACAATAAAAGACAGTTTAAATCAAATATCTGTTCATGAACTAACTCTAAGGCACTTCACAGATTCTGTGGGAAAGTTAGAAACAAGATTGTAATTTGCAATCTTGTAGGCAAAGGAAAATCTCAGAAATATGAATAATGATTTTCTGTTTTGCATTTTCATCATGCCATTCTTTCTATACTCATAATGAACCATAAGCCATCCTTCTTTGGGTCATCCATTCATTGCTGAATTTCTGAACATGTGAGCACGCCACCTGGTGGTAGACAGGTGTTTGTTTGACATTCGTAAAGCAACTTTTACTGACTCCGTGAGGAAAGTGTCCCTGAGGCTTCACCTGATTTGTTGCAATATTTTTATTGTCCCAGCATTAAAGTCAGGTGTTATTCATTATCATGTAAATTTTATCTTTACCTGATTATTATAATGAGCAGAATATAAGAATTCAAGGCCCAGACCTTGAAGGACTATTATCTTTTTCATAGTTTTTTAAGGGCCTAAAGAGAATTTGAAATACAGTATTTGTGCTGACAGGAGATCTTGCAAATACCAAATTTTTTATTTCTACTCTAGTGTATATTTAATAATTTAAAAACAAGTATTGGAGAATTTAAATTTTAAACTTACTTAGAGAATCTATAATGTACAAGACCTCATCTCACTTTTTTGATTAGTATGTTAAAAGTTTTTAAAAGAAAAATTAATTTCACTTTTAAGGATAAAAGACTTATTATGATAGCTTTGTATAGCAGAAGATAGAGGAGATTAACACTTCAATGATGAATTGCTTACCATTATTAATAACATGATCCTTTTCATAAAAGAATCTCTACTGTACCTTCATCGGGAGACTTGGCAGACAAAATACCTGACACCCAGTTAAATTTGTATTACACATAAATGATTTTATTACACATTTTAGAATAATTATGCTCCATGCAATATATGAGACATATGTTACTTTTAAAAAGTTCTTTATCTAAATTTTAAATTTAACTGGGAATCTTGTATTTTTATGTGCAAAGTCTGGCAATTTCATTAGTAGATCCTATTCTTTCAATAGTCTCTTTCTTTCTCTTTCTTTCTCCTTCCTTCCTTCCTTCCTTCCTTCCTTCCTTCCTTCCTTCCTTCCTTAACGGGAAATCAAGCTCGGACCCTGTGCTTGCCAGGCAGACACTGTGCTGCTAACAGATATCCCCAGCCCTTAAATGGTTTTCAAGTAGTACTTAAGACTTCAACTATCAACACTCCTAGTTGATTCATTAATTCACTTACTAATTCAGTTAACAGGTATTTCAATACCTCCATACTGCTGTTAACACTGCAAATTGTTTTACCAAAAAACCCTGCTTCATAGTGTTCTCAGTCTTGGTTGTCCATTGTAATGAGCTGGGATTTTTTAAAAAAATAGTAAAGGGCACCCCAGATACAAACTTTAAAGGTTCTAAATTATATATTCTGGAGTTCGTCCTAGTCAAAACATCATAATTTCTCTGGGTAAGTCTAATGTTCTGTAGATGAAGGCAAATGGTTTTCTTAGAGCTATCATTATAATTCCTTTACTTGCCACCAGCTATGCCTTTAAATGGCTGATTTTCAGAGCAGATCAAAATTTTGCATATGATTTTAGCTAACTGAAATGTTTGCAAAGCAAAATAATTCTTTATCAAGCTAATATTTTACACGAGATGATCAAAATATAGGGTGAATATTTAAAACAATTCAAAATTAGTAAGAAAGACACACTGCCATTAATCCCCCTCAAAATACTTCTCACTTTGATCACACTTATCTCACCATTCTTGCCACATTCTGAGGCAGCTCTGGAAGACCTTTCTTACCTTTACAATGTGGAATCAAAAAATAACACGAATGGTGTTGTTCTGTGCCATCCAAACAGGACAGTGTGTCTTCATCTACCTTATTCACTCAAGGTGGCATGGTGCAACTTCTGGCTTTTTTCCCACAGAGAAATGATCATGCAAAATAAATGTTTTTAATGGATTCAGAACACTGAGGGAGTCACGACACCGTAACTTAAGCCATTTATAAAAAAAGACTTCCAGAACTGCTTCAGAAAGCGTTAAGCACAAAGTGACAAATAAGGTATTTTCCTATACTCATATTTTAAAATTATACTATTTTGCCTCAGCTTTAGAATGATGAATACTTACATAGACTGATTCATTCATTCACTCAAAAGTTT
Source organism: Dolichotis patagonum (assembly GCA_004027295.1). Classification (NCBI taxonomy): domain Eukaryota; kingdom Metazoa; phylum Chordata; class Mammalia; order Rodentia; family Caviidae; genus Dolichotis; species Dolichotis patagonum. The sequence continues at coordinate 7,956 of PVJX010014425.1, read as the reverse complement.
TTATTTCTGTATAAACACTGGAAACTCCACTAGATATTGAGGATGGAATCATGAAAAAGGCAAAGCTTGTATTTCTCTAGAAAACATAGATAATTAATATGGAGACAAAAACTATTGCTATGAAGAAAATAAATCAAGGGGTAAAAAGAATTGAATAGTGGGGATCCATACATTTTAGGAAGAAAAAACAAAGTTCTTTGGGGAACATCTGGCCAGATTCCTGAATAAATGAGGAACTTAATCATTAAAGTTCTCCAGGGAAAGGTGTAAGATACAGCAAGGGGAAAGGCCTTCAAACTGGAGCAAGCTTGGTTTGTTCTTTGTAAAAGCGGAAAAGATAGTATGTGGCTAGGGCAGTATTGGGGAGATAGTGGTATTAGATGAGGCCAGACAAAAGGGAATGTAGGCCCATGTGCCAAGATAAGGACACTAGGCCATATTTTAGAAATTATGTAACTATAGCTATTAAAAAGTTTTCAGTTTTGGGGTAACATATATAGTATAATTTATAATACAAAATTATCACTATGGCTTTCATTTAGAGGCTGGATGGTAATGTTAAATAGAAGCAGCCAGATGTTTAGAAAACTACTATATTCTTAAAGTTCAGACAAGAAAAAATGCTGAGTTTAGAGAGATAGCAATCAAGGTTTCAAGAAGTGTTTGGACACTGGATGGATTCTAAAAGTAAATCCAAGTTTCTTACAGATAAGTTGGATATAGGATGTGAAGGAGAGAGAGAAAAAAAAATGTCCTGGAATTTAGCCATCTTTTAAAAGAATGTTCTGGCATTTAGCTGACACAGGGGTACAGCCATAAGAAGTGTGAGGTATTTCATATTCATCTCAGTGGATCACTCAGTAAGGCAGATATGCATATCCGGAGCTCAGAAAAGCAGATCATCAGCTATTCAGGGAAGTGCGGTTTTCTCTTCCCCTCTAGTTTAACATATGAGACTGTTTTTAAACAAAGGGCAGTCATTCCTTTCCAAAGTCTTTCTCTGGAAGTTATACCTGTGACCCTCTAAATAGCACTGGCACCTTATGACATAATCCTTGAATACAGAAAATGTATATAAAAGGAACCATTGCTGCCTACAATTTTATAAAATGTTCTTGAGATGCACTCACGAAATAATTGTGACATTGGATGTTTTTTCAGATATTTTTGGGCTATACCTGAAGAAACTTATAGTTTTTCTTTTAAAATTATTTATAATATACTTTACTTTTCAAACAATCTGAATTCATTTTTAGTAAGTAAATGATCAATAAAAAGTAATTGTAAGCTACTCTACGTTTTAGAATGAAGTCAATACAAGCAACATTTTTTGATAGGTTAAAAGAACTTTAATAAATGAAGTAAATTCTAGTATTCACTAGAGTACATTGTGTTTGTACAGTTGTTAGGGTACTGAGTTGCAGTAGAAAAAAACTTTAATTTTTTCAATTTTCTAACTAAACTAGTTATGTATTTTAAAGAACACAATGTTTGTCTCACTTTTCTTCCATTCTTTCACTTGTTTCTGTGGTAGTATTTATTTCTCTTGAGCTGTTTATGTGATTGAGTTCATTCTTTTTTCCCTTTTATAAAATGTGGTATTTGAGGTGAAAGACTTAAAAGTTATCACTGATTGGGAGAGAGAAGAGCTGTAAAATACTTAGCAAAGCACAGATAAACTACAGCTCACTCTTTGAAATTTACAGTGTAAGCAACATATAACTATATGAGTAACTAATACATATTTGTTAAAACACTTACTTTTAACTAGTCAGCAAAGTGCTACTATTATTCAACATTTAGATAAAATGTTGCATTAAAGAGCCTGTAATAAGATTTCCATTTTTACTCTTTATTTTCCATGAATTTTGGTTAGAGTAGAAATACCACCAAATATTGGATACTCATTTAAATTAAGGCAAACATGGGAACAGTATCACTCACTACTACTTTTATTTGTTTCTGCTGCTGTAGTATAACATTACAGACTGAGAAACTTATAAAGAATGGATATTTACTTTCTTACAGTTCTAGGGGCTAGAAAGTCCAAAATCAATGTACTAGTAGGTTCAATTCTGTTGAGCAATATTCTCCAATCCCAAAATGGCACCTTGCTCCTGTATCCTATGGAAGGGAGGAATATTGGGTCCTCACATAGGAAAATGGTATAAAAGCCACAGAGTGAATTTCCTCCATTATCACACTAGTACCTAATCCCATTCACAAAGGAGATGCCCTCAAGGCTTAATCATCTGTGAAATGCTCTATTTCTTAATATTATCACATTGGTAAGTTTGGGAGGGGATATATTCAAATCATTGCAGTCCCTTCTCTTCAACTTCTACTGATAAGAATTTGAGTTTCAGGACATTTCATTGTAAACACTGGATTGGAGTGCTGTATCTTTAAGCCAAAGAATGTCAAAGATTTCAAGAGAGATAGGAGAAATTTCCCTAGAAGTTTCAAGGGGAATGCAGCTCAGCTAACACTTTGAATTTAGGCTTCTAGTTTACTAAACTGTGAAATGATAGGTTTCAAAGTTAAGAAAGAGCAGGAAACCAATATGAATCAAATTGTGAAATCTTTAAGTGAAAAAAAAATATTTTGCTCTCCTCAATAACACCTTTTTATTTAAAGAAATGAAAGGGTGGTACAAGCTATGGAATCAAACAGCAAGTGGTCCTAGAGCCAGTGTTACAAGAATAATGGGTGATGACTTGATATCCAACAATGTTCTTTCAAATTTTAACACAGCCAAATGCTTAAAAGACAAGTTACACTGCCCAAATTCTAAAGTAGTATTTGATTTGGGCCAACGTAGGACACACACTCCAAACAGATGGAGGAGAGGGACAAGAGAATTTTAAATAATCCCATAAGGAAACTCTTAAAGTAGTATAACATCCATCATTCTATCAACAATGATTTGGTTAAGGCTCAGATTTTAGTCCAGTTCAATAGAACTTTGAAATATATACTGTGGTGTTACATTACTGCTCAAAAGTATTTTAATTCATTGACATAATTCAGTACTTCACCACCAATTGCTAACAAAAATCTGTATTAAAATATAAATATAGCTACAATTCTTTAAGTAAAACATGCCTCCTAAGTTTTAACATGGAACCCAGATTGAAAAAAGTATTTGAAAAGAATGTTTTAGGACATAGTAACAAGCGAGATATATTTAGTAACAGAAATAGTAACCAGGAGTTAGAACAAGTTGATGGTTAAAAAATTATGTTGGAAAGGAATTGTTTCTGTTCTGTCTACAGAACAGAAAGTAGGTAAATAAAAATGGTTTCTACATTGCACTACCCAGAAGCACTTCATTATCCATTCACCTGAAGCTTAATATATCTGTTAGGTAGGATCTGACCAGACCTTGACCCAGGACATCAAGAAACCACCCTTGAAGATGCTAAGTCATACTTGCCAGAGATAAAAATATAAGGTATCAATCAGATATATTGATAGCTAGAACAGAACAAATTACCACAAGTTATCTTCTGTAACCTCTTCAGAAAATTTTTAAGTCTTTGCTTTTAGCTTGCCAAGAAAGTGGGAAAATTGCCTGAGTTGCCAGAGCTAGAAATGGATATTATCACTTCATCACATCACTTGGGCAGATTCCAGTAATGGGGCCATATTACTGCAGTGTGGGGAGTTAGGGTTGCTGTTTGCTACTGGTTGCTGATTTTTTTTTTCCCTAGGAGTTTTACAAATTGTGAAATACATGGTTATTACTTCCTTTTATATCTGTATCTTCTCTTTTACATTAAGAATCTTGCTCAAGGCTACACAAAATGACATGGTCACAAGATAACAAAATGATTCACTTGCTTTATCTTCTTTTATAGCAAAAGGCAGGATAACAATATTAACATCACTATTAAGTATGATCACTGAAAATTAAATGAAAATATTTTTCCATATACTTTGGCCATACGTCACCTCCCCCTCATTATCACATTGTCCTTTTGAAGTGGGTTTGTAAACAATATAGGAATCCAAGCAGCCAAATTGATAAATCTGGAAGTTTATTAGCTGAGCTCAGCGACCACCCATAGACTCCTGTTTCAGAGTCAAAACGAGTGGCACTGAAGTGGAAAGTTACAGAGCTTTTAAAACAGAAAACTGAAAAACAAGACATCCTGTTGGAAACAATTTAACTAGAATCTTACATTAATTTTCATTGACACCTGTATCCTGGTTCTTTGTTGAGCAGGTTAGTTTTACTCTCTTGTGGGTGCAGCTCATTCTGCTTTTCTCATGGGATTTGGACCCTGACTAATTTTTCACTCTTCTGGGTCAAATACAGGGCACAAGATGGCATTAGTTATGTCAAGTTACAACACTTTCAGATTATATAGATAGAAAATTCTGTAACTTCTTTCCTTGCTATGGTTTATGTTTGGATGTCTCCCCAAAGCCTCATGCAGTCAAGGGTAGTGACAGGCAGGCTTTCTGGAGGTGGCTGAATATAGTTTGTGATTGGTACATTGTCTACTGCCGGGATTAGTGATGTGAGTGCTACACCTGCCCTTGGGCAGGTAGCTTGCATACAACATAAAAGAGGAAAACAGGCTTGCATCTCCCTTTTGTTCCTGTTGCTTTTGCTGTCTTCTGCCTCCATGAAAGGTTGCCCCTCTGCCAGGTGCCATCCTGCTTTGGAGCCAGCTGATTAGGGACTGAAACCTCCATAAACTATGATCTGAATAAACCCTTCCTGCCTTGATTTTGGGCATTTGATACTTTTTGTCTGCAAGAAAAGAAAAGTAATTCACACACCCCTTAATTTTCATTTCTTATTTCTAAAACTAAGTGTATTTTTAATTCTCCATTCCAGTCCTTGGATTTTGTCTCATTACTTTTGATGTCTTTTGTTTTCTGGTAGATTGCTTCAGAAGCACTCATACAGAAAATGATTTCTGAGCGAACGGTTATAGATATCAGTTTGAACCCACCCTTTAGAATAACTTTCCTGGATATAAAATCTTTGGCTCAAATCTTCTCGCATAGCTTAAGGAAATTAAGATTTTTTTAAAACAATGATTTTTAATAAATTTTTTTAGTACATGTTTGCAATACATAATCATCATATTCATCACTGGATATTTGTATATGTACATAATATGTCTTAATTCTTATTTATCCTTTTGGTTCCCTCCCCCTTCCTTCTCTATTTAAAAAAGCTGTAATTTGATTTTTTCTCCAATTCTAACTTTTTTCTTTAAATACCTTTCTCTTCCTTCTTTCTCCTTCCTTCATCTCTTTTCCCTTTCCCAGTTGAAAAAGTTTATCCTACTACTTAATAGTATTCATACTTATTATTACTCATCTTATTTCTTAATATTATTCACACAAGAAAAACAATGTGCCATTTAAACTTGTATGACTGATTTATTTCACAGAGTATGATTTTGAAATGTATTAACTTTCTAAAAATGTCTCAAATTTATCATTTATGGTAGAACATTACTTCATTGTATACAAATACCACATTTTCTTGATCTGTTTATCTGTTGATGGGCATATGGCTGTTTTCAAAATTTAGTTATTATAAATTTTGCTGCTATATACATGGGTATGCATGTATCATTATGTTATGATGACTTAACTACTTCAGAAAGACAGCTAGCAGGGGAAAACAGCTGGGTCAAATGGAACCTCTAGTTTTAGTTTTTTGAGGAATTTTGATATTGCTTTCCATAGTGGTTGTACCAATTTACACTTCCACTAACAATAGAGAAGGGTTCCTTTTTCCCTGCAGCTTCACCAGCATTTGTTATTGGTTGATTTCCTGATGACAGTGATTCTTTCTGGTGTGAGTTGCAACCTCAACTTTTTTTCCCCATGTGCTATTTGCCCAGGACATACACACAGAATACTGGTCTATAGCACAAGCTTAAAATTCACATAAAATATAAAAGGAAAACAAAGGAACAGGCAGTGAAGTCAGAAATAATTTTTTTTTAATTTTAAAGAGAATGAAACCAAACCAAATCAAACAGAATAAAGCCATTATGAACAACAAGAGCAATATAGGACTTCAAAACAAGATAATAGAAAATCAACAATGGCTACCATAATGCCTCATGTTATCTTCAAAATAGCTGTCAATACCATAAGACATAATATAATCAAACAAAACAGAATAAAACCAATCAAAACAAAATAATGAAAGTAATACAGGACTTCAAAACAAGATAATAAGCAATCAACAATGGCTACCATAATACCAGATCAGAGAAAGCCAGATCAGAGAAAGCCAAAATGGAAGCTAAGCCCCTCACTGTGAGCCATTTGGAACAAGGATAGGAGAGAACAAGGAAGGAAGCTAAGCCCCCATCTGTGAGCCACTCGGAGCATACACTTGGGGAGATCCAAGTTGATGGAAGCCCCCCTCCCTGTGAGCTGTTCAATGTTGTTTTAATTTGCATCTCTCAAATGGCCAGCAATGTCAAGCATGTTTCATGTACTTATTGGCAGTTTGTACTTATTCATCTGTGAAGAGCTCATTCATTTCAGTTACCCAGTTTTGGATTAGGTCTTTAAATTGGGAGGGGGTGTCTTAATATTTTTGAGTTCTTTACATATTTTAGATAGTGCTCTTGAGTAGCTGGCAAATTTTTTTTCTCATTCTGTAGGCTATCTTTTCATTCTGTTAGTGGTCTCTTTCTCTGTACAGCTTTTTAATTTGATGTGATTCAATTTGTTGAGGGTTTATAATATTTCTTGTGGAAGCATGGTTTTGTTCATAAACTCTTTGCATACAGGTGTTCCAAGATAAACTATAGTTCTGATGCATTTTATAAAAAGTGCCATTTTCTCTTAAGATTCTCAATGATTTTTTCTTTTTATTACAAGTATATTAATTTTATTGGCATATATCTTGGTTCTGGTTATTCTTCTTAGCTGATATTTTTAAGTTATAGTGTGCTCTTTTAATGTATATTTCACAATAGCATTTTCAGCAAATTTTATATTTTCTAGATAATGGATTTTTTGAGACTCATTTGTCTTGAATCTTTCTATTTTGATCATTCCTATCCTGTCATTTTGTCTCAAATGTTTTGGCCTCTTCATTTTGTTTTTTAAGAATTCCTTTTAACTTAGTTTTTATAAAGTATTACTTACGTTTGATGTATGTGCAAAAGTACAGTTTATAATAAGAATGGCTGCTGCAGGAAAAGTCACTAAAAGAAATCATGAAGTTCTGTTTTTCAAAAGAATTTAAACAACTAAAACATAAAGACTGGGCTAATATCTGCAAGAACTGTGATTATTCCTTAAAAATAGATATGAACATAGATTTTATACTGAACTACTTTTTGGCTTATATCTTCCTGGCATTAGCATGAACTAATCATCAAATAAGATCTTATATTTGAATGCCTGCAATTAAACACATTATTGCAAAAGTGTTAAATAATTTTTTAAACACTATAGTTTATCTTGGAACACCTGCATTAACATTTGTATTGAGGACTCAAAAGCAATGAGGAGCAAAACTGTTAGCATGAATCAAATCCTTGTATTCTTCTTTCCATATACATATTGTTAAAAAATAAAAGCTCGTTTCATTCAAGACTGCTTTTAAAAACTTGGTAAAAACAATTAACTATATTGAGGACAGATCCTTTTAACATTCAATGCGATGAATGAGAAGTGCCCATAAATTACTTCTGCATACTGAAGTATAATGCATTCAGAAAAGCTCTTGTGCTATTCTTTTGAGTTGTAAGTTCAAATACCTGCTTTTTGTCATAGCACACTTTTGATTGAAAGAATAATAAAGTGATTATTTTGTTCATTTACTTAGGTAGAAAGGAAATAATTCTATTACTGGAAGGTAAATACCACGACTGAATTTAATGCTAGTGGTAAAACAAAAACAAAAATGTAGGGCTGGAATGAATTATTCTGACTCAGAAGCAAATTCTATTTCTCAGC
>PVJX010014424.1:0-44883 GCA_004027295.1 Dolichotis patagonum | reverse complement strand
CAGTGAAAGACCTTTGGAGCCTAGATTCTAAAACTTACACACTCTCACTTCTGCTACACTACAGGAAGCAGTGTTTGGAAATGAACTCCAGAATTGGATGAAATTGCTGAAGGTCATATGAGATAGAACTTATTTTTGAAGCTACCTTTGCAAACTACATCTTCCATCTCTGGCAGTCTGGAAATTTAAAGTTTCCACATGAACAGCAAATTAGCCCCAGTAGTAATTCCATTACTTAAATATATTTTATGTATTGGCTTTGTTTTTATGTTACTCATGGAATATTCTCAATTTTTTGTGTATATGATATATGTAGTCTTATAAAAGCAAAAAATAAGCATGAGTGTATAGATCATGTAATCATACATGTACATGCATGTGTGTTTCAGTGTATGATTTGCATGATTTGCTTTCCAGAATACATATCTTATGATTCTAACAATTATGTAACATCAAAAAAGAAAACTCAAATTCAAAATTAGATGCAAGGTTAAAAAATAGAAAAGTAGAACAACAAAAGGGAGTCAGAAGTCAAAATTTAAAATGTGTATTACTATATCCTTGGCCATTTTTGATAGGCAGACTGTAAGTTTGCTTCTGAACTTTCCAAGGGACACCATGAAGTTTACAACACATGATAACTAAGAGAAGTAAAGAAGAAGAGGCTTTTCATCTCATCCACAGAACCTCCTGTCAAATTTTACTCCACTGCTTAGATATCAAGACTTTTAAATAAATGGATCTATCAATTTTCCTTCTGTTTTTAGCTTGAATGGCGGGTCCCTGTGATCATTTTCTTCTGCTTTGAAATGTGATTTAAGACAAAAGCAGAAAATTAAAAATAGAAATTCCATTCTACTCAACTATTCCCCTTCTAGAGAGGTATGTTTCCAAAAGAGTTAAAGACATCACATTGCAATGACTCATACATATCATATTTATAGCATCACAACATACAATAACTAAATCTTAGAAGAGGCCTATATGTCCATTGGCAGATGAATAGATAAAGAAAGTGTGTTATTTACACAAAACTGAGTATTATTCTGCTACCAGGAAGGATAAATTTGAGTCTTTACAGGAAAATGGATGCACCTTGAGACCATCATATTAAGTGAAATAAATCACACATACAAGCTTTAGCATCAAATGATTTCTCTTGTATGAGAAACCCTAACCATAAGTAACTTAAAAGAAAAATAAAAGGCAAAAATAAGGAACAGGGAAATGGATCTCTTGTGAATGGAAAGGAGACCAAGAGATGGAGGGAAAGGGTAGGCTGGGAAGGGAAAAAGAATTAAGATGTGTTATATACACGTACCAATGTCTCATGGTGATTGTAATCATTATGCATTGTAAATACATGCTAGTATTTTTTAGGAAAAATAATAAAATAAAAGTGGAGAGCAAATATGGACACCATGGCTACTGTGTTCAGTCCATGGTGCTGAACTACGTGGCCCAGGGTGAACTGAGTGATTCTTATTTCTAAGAATCTCAGGCTGTGATTATCAATAGACAGTTATAACTCAACATATAGATGTGCTTGAACCATTGCTTTAAAAAATGAATATGATGTGGCTGGATTTGTGCAATAGAAGAGTTTCATATCCCTGCCCATTTAATCAAGAAAGGTTTGTCTTTCCCTTTGTTTGCATCCTTGTGCATGGCTTTGTGATTATATCTCTCCAATCCTTTTATTTAGAGAATGAACCTAGTCCTATGCTCATACTAAATACAGTGGCAGATTTTCAAAGTGCTTGTTTTTTTTATCTTTTCAATTATTTCTCAAACATTCAGCTTGTACAGATTTCTCTCTTTTCCTAGTAACATCCCTCAGGTGATCAGGTTCGAGCTCCAAAGAGTCAGCCCTCATCCAGATTTGGTCACCTGAATCCTACCGGCTAGCATCAGCTTCTCAGATGAGGGGGAATGAAATGAAAAGAAATCTGAATGCAAGGTAAGACAAGAGCACGGAGTGGCTGAAGGATTCTTAGGTTGTCTTGTCTCTCAGGAGTCAAGAGTGATTTTTTAGAAAGTTATCTCTTTTGAAACACATTTTAGAATAAAGAACTGTAGTATGAAAGAGAATATGTTCTAGGGCTTTAATGAAATGAGTGCACTTTGCCATTGATTTCACTAATCATTTTTTGGAGGAAAAATACAAAAAAATAAATAAATGCTTGCTTGCCTTAGCAGAAAAGTTGGCATTAACCTCTGTTCTAGAGGGAAAGAATGCTGCTCCCCATCCAGTGAAGATCTTTTTTCAAAAACAGGGCATAACAGAGGATACTCAGGTTTTTTCCCTGCAAACTGTCATTTCTCTTGTTCAACTGTGGCTACTGTATTTACTGAAAAAAATCAAAGAGATAAACAGATTCTTTTGCTCGTGCACATTACCCAAGACTGAAGTGAATACCCAGCTGTGGTATTCAGTCAAGTTATTTCTAATAATGGCTCTGTGACAATTTTGAAGTAATTCGTTTATTTACCTGACTCAACTCTCTCTCTCTCTCTGTCTCTCTCTGTCTCTCTCTGTCTCTCTCTCTGTCTCTCTTTCTCTCTCTCTGTCTCTCTGTCTCTGTCTCTGTCTCTCTCTCTCTCACACACACACACACACACACCAGGGGCATCAAAAGCTGGGTTCTCCTCTTCATCACATCTGCCAAATGATGTGGCATCTTTCTTAGACAATTTCAATGACACACATCTCAGAACCCCCATAGTGGCTCTTTTCATTTACACAAATTTCTCCCGGCTAGAAGGTATTGCTTACACTCAAACCAAAACCATCTTTCATAAAATTGTATATGTCTCAATTCTGATTTCTTGATCCCCAGAGAACAAGTCAAATCAACATCCATACCAAAGTCTTTCCAATATTTGGTGACAGTAATAATTGTCCCAGAGTCTTCACTTCGTTAATTAAAACTTTTCTCTGAAAAGGACAAAATGTCAGAATCCTTTTTTTTTGTCATTGTAAATGGGCACACACACAAGCTTGCATATGGATGTGTGTGCACATGCACACCCGCATACACACACTTTCACATAGAACAAATAGGAAGACTGTACTCTTTTTGAAATTCTTATTTCTTATCTCTATGGCTAATTCACCCCTAAATTATGTTTACTGTATCACTTGAAAAGCTGTTAGGGAAATGGATGCACCTTGAGGCCATCATATTAAGTGAAATAAATCAGACACACAAGCTTCAGTATCAAATGGTTTCTCTTGTATGAGAAACCCTAACCATGAGTAACTTAAAAGAAAAATAAAAGGCAAAAATAGGTAAATAATGCAGTGATAGAGAGCCCAAACTCAGAATGTAGGCTTCCTGGGTTTAAATCTATGACTTGCAGACTGGGCACCCATAGGCGAGTTGCTTAGTTTAAATGTCATAATCTGTAAAAAGGAGGCCATGAGAGTACTTACTCTATAAAAGTGTTAAATATATGTCATGCACTAGAATATTACCTGACACATCATAAGCACCTAGTAAGTCTTGTTACAGTTCTTTTACCATTGAATCTCCTTGCTTATTTCTTTTGTTACTCCTGGAATCCTAATTCAAGCCAATTCTACCCCTCACCTGGACACCTCCAATAACTTTTTAATAATTTTTCATCTCTGTGTCCATCCTCATGTCCATTCAGCCCATTCAATCTTAGTCATTTTTTGGTCGCTGAAACACAATACCTGATATCCACAACTTAGAGGAGAGCTTTATTTTGGCACACATTTACTGTCTACAGTTGGCTGGTTCCCAGGCATAAATGGCATGATGGAAGAACCTGGCTGGAGGAAAATGGCTCACATCATGGTGGTTAGAAAGCAGAGAGGGAAGGAGGATGCAGAAAAGGAGATATACCCTTCCAGGTCATGACCCCAGTCTCCTGCCTCTTATTACTCGACTCTACCTCTTGACTGCTCATTCAGCTCTGAATACTACAGTGGATCAGTCCACCAATGAGTACAACACTCCAACAATCCAACCACTCTCCAATAGTCCAACTACTGAGCACATGAGATTCAAACCACAACACTCTCCTTATGCATCCAGAAATGTTCATTTAAACCCAAAGCTCTGATTAACAGTGTGTGTGTGTGTGTGTGTGTGTGTGTGTGTGTGTGTGTCAGGAGAGGACAAAATTGAGAAAAAATAAGCCATGGAAACTGAGAAAACCTTTGAAAGGTTTTGGGTTGGATCCTGCTGGGTCTTGAGACTCTGTGAAATGCTATATAAAGATTTTGGCATTAAGATGATAACTAGGATATCCACCTCCCTAACCTTTGGAAATTTGTATGCATAATGTAAGAAAGCAGGCCAATTTTTGCAGAGATTCAGCTCATGTCTAAGACAGATGGCATTATTATTGTATCCTAGAAAAATTTGTTATAACTTGTTTGGTCACTGTATAATGCTAAGGAATAGTTCATTAGGTAGAGTTTACTGAGAAACAACGCACCTCACAAGTTGGTGGCTTAAAAGAATACTGATTCAGGCATGGTGGTGCACACCTGTAATCCCAGCACTCAGGAGGCTGAGGTTGGCGTATTGTTGCAAGTCTGAAACCAGCCTGGGCTACAATTTAGTGCATGGCCAGTCTGAACTACATAATGAACTACCCTGAACTACCCTGTCTCAAAAAAAAAATCTGCTTGTTATTGTATCTCATCTAACTGTGGATTCACTAAAGATTAGCTGGCCTATGTAGATTTCTGAGTTTGTTAATATTTCTGTTGATTAACTGTACTATATGTTAGATGGATAATTTTAGGTAGTTAAGGTCATCTTATCTTGGGCAATATGATTTCATGCATCATTATTTCTTTTCTTCCTGGGGGAAGTATGTAGCCTAAAATTTTCCTTCTTAATGGTGACAGAGAAAGTACGTGAGATTGATGGAAGCACAGAGAGCTTCCTCAGGCTTTATTTGAGCACATTATCAGTTCGGAATGAATACACTGTTCATTCTATTTCATTTGGTTGCCTAAGCCATGTCACATGGTCAAACCAGAGTAAAGAAATAATATTCTAGCTATAGTTCTCATTGTCTTTCTGTTACCAGGAAAGATACCAGATGCTGGGTCCCTGAGCCATTACAGAAGACACTCTTTCCCTCATACTTTTACAAAGTTCTCACATGGGCAAATCTGGTGTCTCTATTCAAGATCAAAGGCTTTGTTTTCTATTAAAGTGGCCAGGCAGTTAATGTATGAGTGAATGAAGTTGAGTGGGAAGCATGTTTCACGTTCCAAGTAGAACAAGAGAGGATTACTGCTCTGAATTCAGGTCAGTGTTCATACAGTGCAGTTACTGTTTCAATATTTACATGTAGTGAGCACTATTCTAAAGATCCTGTTGACATTAACTCATTTTATCCTTACAATAAATATTTGGGGTAGATATTACTGATTATTATTTCTATTTTATAGATGAGAAAATTGGAGCAAAGGGAGATTTGGTATCTTGTTTCTAATCACAAAGTTGAGATTCCAAGCCAGCAAATCTGGCTCCAGAGTTCATGCTTTTAATGAGTACACTGAGACACCAAATCATCACCAGCTCCTTCCTCCTCCTCTTTCTTCTTCTTCTTCTTCTTCTTCTTCTTCTTCTTCTTCTTCTTCTTCTTCTTCTTCTTCTTCTTCTTCTTCTTCTTCTTCTTCTTCTTCTTCTTCTTCTTCTCCTGCCTTCTTCCTTCTTCTTCTTCTTCTTCTTCTTCTTCTTCTTCTTCTTCTTCTTCTCCTTCTCCTTCTCCTTCTCCTTCTCCTTCCCCTCCTCCTTCTCCTTCTCCTCTCCTCCTCCTCCTCCTCCTCCTTCTCTTCCTCCTCCTCATCTTGCTCTATCTTGTCCTCCTTTTCTGGAAATAAAGTCATAAATATAAACTTATACATAGAATCATTCAGGTTTTACATCTGGTAAGTAGTTTAAATAAGTGATAATGATTACATAGGTCAAGTAAACATGTATATGTATGAATATGACAGTCATGTCCCAGTTAAAGCCATTATCTGACCATGAGGGTTGGTCTGATAAATAGAATTTTATCTGCCTGAATTTAAAGACGTTTCCTGTCTACTTCAAGCTTCCTACTGTTTTGGAAAAGTACTGATATCAAAAAGCTTAGAGGGCTAGGGATTTAGCTCAGCAGGCATAAGCACCTGCCTGGCAAGTGCGAGGTCATGAGTTCAATCCCCAGTACCAAAAACAAAAACAAAAACAAAAAAACAAAAAAACCTTAGAAAATCAATACTTAAGATACTGGCAAAGTCTTCACAAAATCTTGACCAAATGTTCTTTCCTGGCATTGGCCTAGGATATGTATTATGTGCTACCCGACATTGACCAGTTCTTCAAAAGACATTGGAAATGAAAGCAGGACTCGTCTTAGCTTGCACACTAGCTCTGGGCCTTTTCACCTTGGATAGCCCTCTTTTCTTAGACAGCTAGGAAGGTGACAGAGGTCCAGAGATCTCAGGTGGCAAATGGATATGGTTTAACATTGCTGTGAAGAGTCGTGGGGTTAGAGGAAAGACAAATCTTGAACAAAGGAAGAAGATGTGAAAACTAGTGGTAAAATTTAACATACAATATACACAGAGAAGAGCAATGCATTTGGGATGCCAGAGCTGCTAGAAAATTTGGAGGGAGGAAAATTGATTCACAGAGGAGTTTTTTCCCCTGATTTTTCTATAGTTTTTACTTAACTTGATCAAAGTCACAAAACAAGTTCTCATGGAACAAGCCAGGATCTCCTGAGCCTGTATCAAACTCAGTGTGTCAGAGAAGGTGAAGGACTTTCCAGCCTTGTCTTACAGATCTGCAGTATCCCATGATTGCCATCCTTCTGTAGTTCTCTGCTTCACACTCAAGTCACAAAATCCAACCTACTTCTTGTTGTGCTTCCTGTGGTGATACCAGACACATCTTTTATTTTATCGAAAGCTTAATTTTCCTCCACTATCTAATCCACCTCTTCCTCTGTCAGTTTCAAAGGAAATACTTATAGATTTTTTTTTTCACTGAAAAATTCCCCATCCTTCATTTTTTCAGCAGAAACAGAAGCTGGGATTTCTGAAGGTGGAAAAATAAGTGGTTACATCCTCAAGTTATATTTTTTTTAGCATTTTATGTAACAAATCCTGGCAATATTTACCCATTTGTATTATCTAAAGGGTGGTTATTTTCTGGGCATGCTGTTTCCTGAACAGCACACACTCAAAAAGCCTTACCAGATCCAAGTATACTGGGAATGTAGTAGATAAAGTCAGCTGTGGAAGGCCACCCTCTGTGGGGATGATCATTCTTTGCAGTGAAACAAGGCACATGACAGGACTTGTAAAAATCCCTTCATGTCCATTACTATGCGATTTTCTTACAGTGTAACACATGCTCATTGCAAAACTACCTTAGAAAACACAAAAGAAATTAAGAGAATACTATCTATATTAACTTTCTGACAATGATAACCTTAACAGCTTGATGTATAGTCTCCTATGGACCTATTCAGAATCACACTGTAAATAAATGTTAATATCCACATTTATGTTTCATTCTAATGGCATCCCCACAGAATTAAATACTTGAAATATCTGCATGATAGTCCATCATACTGATGTTCAATAACATTTTAATCCAGTCCCCTATGGTCAGGAACTTAGGCTATTTCTAGCTTTTCATTCCAGAAAGGGCTAACTTGATATGTATTGTTTGTTCACCATTTATTGTACTTCATATTATTATCTTAGGCTATTCCTATGCATGAAACTGTGGAGCCAAAGGAAATGAATGTTTAAATCTCTTGATACTTTTACCATGTAATTTTTTAGGAGATTGGAACAAAATTATTTACAGAACCTTCTGAGATCAAGTTGATATAACTTGTAGTTGGGGTTTCCTTTTGTCCTTGGGAAAAACTACAAAATGGGTGAGGAAAAGCAGAATAACTGGGATGCAGATATTTGAAATAGGTCAGTATAAGAAATAAGAGAATAGATGGCTTGTATTTCATTTTAACTTTAACAGTGTCAATACAGACTTGATAGTGGGTCAATAATCTTACCTGAAGGCAACTATGTCAAACAGCAGCCATGAAGATCACAAAATGATTCATACCCAAAAAGTTCCCAAACCAAAATGAGGTACTAAGTGGAGGGATAATTGCAAACCAAACAAGTTTTCATAATTACAGTAAAAAAAACCAAGGGATCATCAAGAGTTACAAAGAAAGCACTGAAAAAGGGATTGATTTTTCCGAGGATTCAACCAAAAAGAGGAATAGGCACAGTTGGAGCATATTTTGCCTCTGTGACCTCAGCCAATGAGAAAAGGGTGAAGAGAGTCTGGAAACAAGGTCTAAATCCCACTACTTTCTAGATCATGTGTGCCTGTCTTTACACAGACCTGTTCTTGCAAGATCAGGAATAAATGTCTTGATTCCACTGCACTTCCCACCTCTAGGTTCATTCTTCTGGGGTTGGAATGATAGTTTTCTCTCACATCAGGGATAGTCTATCTGACATGAGAGACAGTTGAAAGAGGTGATGCTTATACTTAGGAAATGCACCAGGTAGAAAGTCCCTTAGTCAGAAAATGATTTGTCTTATAGAAAAAATAGTAAGAAAGACGAGGTAACTGTTGGATATGAGCTTCCTAGTATTCCAAGCAAGAAAAAGAAATTGAACTTCAAGAGCTCCCCCTTACAGGGATGCAACAATATTTACTTGCTGAAATCATGACCTCAATGAATCTGCTAAAGTGTATGGAAATCCACTGAGGAGAACAATGAAACTCATTGATACCTGATATTGTCCATTCAAATGCAGTATAGAGATACTCTCTTCCTTACTGGAACTAACAAGGCTTCCTGGCCATGACTCTGCCATTTAGATGGCTCAGAGGTTGAGAGATGATTGGATTGTGATGGACTGTAGGAAACCGGAAGTAACTGATGATCCTTGTCCACTGGGAAAAGTCCCCCTGAAAATTCTAATTTTCTATTAAAGAACCATAATTTTATCAGTTACTTGCATCAGTATTGTTGTCATCAATAATAAAAATAACAACAGCTCAAAAATACTAAAAGATTATGTACAGGCATTGTGCTGAAATCTTTATATATGTTATCACATTGAAATCATCATGATAATCTAGTAATATGGTTGTATTTATGTTTTAGAAGAAGAAATCAGAACTTAGCATGCACAAATAACTTCTCCATGATCTTAAAGGTGGTAAGAAGTAGAGGAGGGATTTGAACTCACTTCTTTCTGATTCCCAGACTTGACTTTCTAATCGTTATACAGTAACACTCCAGCACTGCCAATCCTCCTCAAGTCAGAGCGAACTCTGCCAGAGCCATGATTTACCTGGTGAGATGTAGATATTTAGCCCTGTGGGAGAGTTTTTCAGTTAATTGGACCCTGGGGAAGAGGACCCAAATTTCTTTCTAATACATACTGGCCATCACACTGAGATCTGGTCTCACCATAACCTTCAGACCAATGGAAAGTTCGTCAGGAGGGCACATGCTGCTTCCTTCCACACACCACTGGGTTCTGACCATTGGCAGAGTGAAAAACTCTTCATGAGGCTCCTAGAGGAATGTTCCCATACCATTTGCTTTAAATGAGTAGTTTCCTTGGTTCCACTTGGAGCTGCAAGAACCAGGCAGATGCTGTGGAGGGGCCTGGCTGGAGGAAGCTCTCAGAAGCTGAGGTATCCCTTTCGCCTCACTTGAAAAAAATCCTCCCATGGACTAACACCACTCCTTTATTACACTGAATATTGCTTGTGACTAAGGGTCTAGAAATTCATTTTCCAAAAACTCATTAGCATTTACCTTGTGTATGTACCCACTCCTACAAATAAACAGCTAAATCATCAAGATTTAGTTACTTACTCTTCACAGCACCATGAAGTGAGTAAAATTTCCTCTCTGTTTTGTAGGTGGAAATTATGAGGCACAGAGTCTTTAAGCAACTTGCTCAAAGTCATACAATTGACAAGCAAGAAAGCATGGATTTGAAGAGAGTCCATGCTCTTAACCATTCCATAGAAATAAAGTTGCATTATGAATGTTTAAATCCTGCCTATGCACATCTGGGCTACATGATGTAGACTCATCCTTTAACTGTTTTTGTACCTCTGTCTCCTCATTTGTGAATTTCAGGAACTGGTGGCACCTACTCATAGCCTTAATAAATTAAGAAGCGCTCACGAGGCTCCAGATACAAGCATGGTTTTGCAGAGGCACCTCACCCTCCTGAGTTCTATGTTCCACCCTTGTTTGCAGACAATAGCCTCCATTTTAGAGAATCGCAGCTGTTTGACTCCTTCGCCTTATAAAATTGCACTTTGAACAAAGCAAAATCAAGGTTGTAAAATAATGGCAGGAGGAAGAACAGAGCTTCAGAGCAGCAGGTTCTTACTCACTTTTCTCCTTGATACTTGCACATTTCAAGATGTGCTGGCTTCCTAGGCCCAGTCCACCCCCATATTCAGCTTTAGTGGGATACCATGATGTAACAAGCTGCAAAGAGAAACCAGCTCCTCTAGAACATGATCCATTTTTGGAGCTTCCCCTGCAAATGTAACCCTACTCCTCCTCCTCCCTGGACTCACAGGCAGACCCTGTGGACGAAAAGCAGAGAGGAGCATATTCCTGTACTTCACTCTACCTGCTCTGTCATCTGGTCTTCTCCAGCAAAAAGTAGAGTCAGATCACTCAAAATCTCATTTGTTAATTGAGAATCAGAGTCCCTCTAGGATAGCACTGGGTGATTGTTGAGGAGCAGAGATGCAATGAAAGAATTTAATTTGAAGGAGTCAATTCAATTGAATCCTGAAAATCATTCTGCTGTGTTCCTGGGAGAGTCTATTTGGAATCAATAAATGTGCCAGTGTCACTGTCTTCTGTCTCTACTCCATCCCCTGCTGGTCTCTAGCCAGGGGGAAATCATTCAGAGGAACCAGGTTTCATTTCAGAGAGATGTGAATTCTTCCAAATACACAAAATAGGATACTTCTTAGCTCTGTGATAAGATCTCTCTCTCTCTCTTTCTCTCCCTTCCTCCCTCTCTCCTGTCTCTGAATCTGTCTCTCTCTTCATTTCTATTCTGTCCAATCATCTCCCTCTCCCTCTCTGCATCATCTCCTTTTCTCTTTTCTCTCTTTCACTCTCCTGGACCTCTTTTTGTTTTCTTTATTAGCACTCACTCTGTGATTCTTCCTATTCTTTCTTCATTTCTCACCACTCCTTCCTTCCTTCAAAAATGTCAATCAACCCCTACCTAGAGATTCTCATCTTCACACACAAGGGTCTTCTCAGGTACAGTAAACCGGAGTCCATTGCAGAAGTGTCCTTGAGAATATTTGGTGCCAAATGCCTCAGCAGAGCCTAGATGACTTTGAACTCAGATCTGCCAAAGCCAGACAGAGAGAAAGAATCAGATAAGAGGAAGGAGGATCTGAAAGGAAGGTGGGAATCATATTGGATCATCATATTCTGGAGATTAACACTTCTCAAAATTTTAATGGACTTAAGAATCACCTGAGGGATCTTGTTAAAATGTAGTATCTATCTTACTATGTCTTGAATGTGACACAAGATTCTACACTTCTAACTCTCTTTCAGGTGACATCAATGCTACTGGTTCAAACACTCTATTTTTTTAAATTTTATTTAAAAACAAAACAAAACAAACAAAATAGAAAAAGGGGTAGCAACAATACAGGATTCCAAGGGAAAAAAAGAAAATAACAAAAAAAAAACCCACTGAGAAGTCATTACTTGATAACTTACATACTGTCATCTTGGAAATAGTTGTTCAAGTTACAAAGTTAAAACATACAAAATACACATTCAAGCAATGAGACTGTTGACAGTTCTGCTCCATGATATAACACAAATACAGTAATATGGTCAAAAGAAAATAACAAAAAAAAACCACTGAGAAGTCATTACTTGATAACTTACATACTGTCATCTTGGAAATAGTTGTTCAAGTTACAAAGTGAAAACATACAAAACACACATTCAAGCAATGAGACTGTTGACAGTTCTGCTCCATGATATAACACAAATACAGTAATATGGTCATTCACCTTACACACTTAAACATACATGCAATTATATCCTTTAGAGCACTTTCTTTTCCTCTCTTATTTACAGTAGCAATTACACATTTTGGGTTTTATTACTCCTATAGTTCTTATTATTTTTTACACTAGAGACACAATGCAATACTTATAAATATGGTTCTTATTTATTTCACTAATGAGGATAGTTTCAAGTTGTTTCAATTTACCTATGAAGGCTTCAAGGTCATCCTTCTTCATAGCTGAGTAATACTCCATTGTATAAAAATACTACATCTTTTTCATACACTCTGTGGTTGATTGGCATCTTGGTTGTTTCCAAGATTTAGCTATTACAAATTGTGCTGCTATGAACATGGGTGCACTTATATCACTGTGATATGAAATTTTCAGTTCCTCTGGGAAAATACCCAGGAGGGGAATAGCTGGGTTGAATGGAGCTTCCACTCCTAATTTTCTGAGAATTCTCCATAGTGATTTCCATAGTGGTTGCAACAGTCTACACTCCCACCAACAGTGGAGCAATGTTCCTTTTTCCCCACAACCTCGCCAACACTTGTTATCAGTTGATTTCTTGATGGCAGCTATTCTTTCAGGGGTGAGATGAAATCTCAATGTTGTTTTAATTTGAATTTCTCGAATGACCAGTGATGGTGAACATTTCTTCATGTACTTATTTTCCATTTGTATATCTTTATCTGAGAACTGAGTGTTCATCTCAGATGCCCATTTTTGGAGAGGATCTTTGAATTTGGGGGGCTTGATGCTTTTCAATTCTTTATATGTTCTTGATATAAGTCCTTTGTCTGAGGGGTTGCTGGCTAAAATTCTTTCCCATTCTGTGGGTTTTCTTTCACTCTGTTGGTGATCTCCTTTGAAGTGCAGAAACTTTTCAATAGTATGAAATCCCAGTTGTTGATTCTCTGAAGCATTTCCCATGCAGTTTGCATTTTGTTCATGAATTCTCTGCCTACACCTATTTCTCCAAGACTTGTACCTACTCTATCTTCCAGTAGATTTAGTGTTTCTGTTTTAATGTTTAGGTCTTTGATCCATTTAGACTTTAGTTTTGTGCACGGTGATAAGGCTGGATCTAGTTTCAGCCTTCTGCATGTGGAGAGCAAATTTTTCCAACACCATTTATTAAAGAGGCTATCCTTCTTCCAGTGAACATGTTTAGCCCCTTTGTCAAATATCAGGTGGCTGAGTGTCTTTGTACTTATACTTGCATCTTCTAGTCTGTTCCATTGGTCCTCAGGTCTATTAGTTTGCCAGTACCATGCTGATTTTATCACTGTGGCTTTGTAGTACAGTTTCAAGTCAGGAATTGAGATGCCTCCTGCCTTGTCTTTATTGCCCAGAATTGCCTTTGCTATTCTAGGTTTCTTCTGTTTCCAAATGAATTTTAGGAGCAAACACTCTATTTTTTTAAAGTAAAAACTAGCCTTTATTCCAAGGACTTGGAGAGGAGTCCATGACCATAGGTAGTCTGGCTTCCTCTGACCAGAACATGGAGTATGGTATGTGGATGAAGATTTTTAAACAATTCTCCTCCTTCTCGTCTTTCTCTTTCTCCTCCTCCTCCTGTTTTGAGTCCTCCTTTTCCATCTTCTCCTTTTTCTTCTTCCTTAGTGTTGAGGATTGAACCCAGAGCTTCACTCATGCTGGACAAATGCTTTATCAGTGTGCTGCACACCAGCCCCTAAATTTCTAATACTCCCGAATAATTCTTATGAATAACAGAAAATTATAACTGAGCACCTGTGGCTTAATAGATAAAAGTGCTTAAGATGAGTTTGAAAAGGTATTTAACTTCCAAAGGAGTTGATTTATATAAAATTATTAAGGAATTGGAGGTACGTAGCTATAAAAATTTTGTGATGGGTGTATGAAGGCAGAGGGGATGTAACGAAAGACCATGGGTTTGTTATGCGGGCTAAGACTTGATTCTGTCAATTTTATTCAATTTGAGCACTATCTTTCTCACTGGGAAGTGAGACTACTGTCATCCACCTTGCTAAGTTACTGTAAAGGCATGGAAGGTAGTTTCATGTATTAGGGATGTTCTGGATGCAGGTGGGGGCTGAGATATGGTGACATGGTAGTAATTTTGCTATTGCAGTGTATTAGTGGACCTGGAGTGAGGAATGCAGACTGATTTTAAAGGATACTGGGCAGACACAGAAGGTCGTAGGTGGTGGGGTGGGATGATTGGAGTAGTTCATCCCTTTCCTCATCACATTTAGGACCCAGATTCTGTCAGTCAGTCTGGTTGAGTCATAATGTTAATAGGGGATCTTGGACAGGCAGCTATCTATCCACCTAATACCTCATTTGTGCTCCATAGAACTCGGGTGGCAGGCAGGAAATTAACCTCTGTTTTTAGTAAAAAAGAAAATGCTCATATCTTCTGTGTACCTGTGGGACCATTAGAAAACTGGATGGAGTCCTATAGCCCTCCTGAAAAACCTCATTCTTCCCAGTACTAACCCTGACACAGATGGCTTCCTGACTCTGAAAAGTAAATAGTGCCAGCAGCCTTGCTAAGGAAGAATGCCCAAAGCCCCTCTAGCCTTAGTTACTACTAAGCAAGCTCTGGACTCCAGCCTGCTGTTTCCGTCTGCCTCCATTCATGATAGGGCCATAGGATCCACCTCTAAGATGGCCTGTCCACATGGCTGTTGGCTTTAGGTCTCCATTCCTTTCTGTTTAAGCCTCTCCTGAGTACTGTTTCACATAGTATCTAATTTCTTCCAGTGCAAAGAAATCTGAGGAACAAAGATTGATCAGGGTTTTTTTTATAACGTAGGTTTCTAAATTATATACTCTCGTGCCTGTTCATTAAAAGTGAGGAACATTAAAGAATTTGTGGGTATATCAGAACTACACATATACACATGCATGTGTGAGTCTATATGGGTATACATCTATATGGGTAAGTCTATGCCCAGAACATAGTAATCAGGTAGTTATGAGAAAAATAATTATACAGAATTCTCATTCTATTTCACCTATCATATTACAAACATGGTTCCATGGTTTTTAGAAATAAATATATTATAGACTTTGCAGTTGGGGTGATTTGGGTTTAAATATCAGATTTATCTGTGCAAGCTTGAACAGATCATTTATCTACCACAAAGTTAAATTTCATCATGTATAAAATGAATATATAAGCACTTACATCCCAGAGTTTTTAGGAGAATTAAGTGCCCTACTATATTTACGTGACATAATTCACTGTCTGGCACATGGTAAATAATTTTTGTGTCCTTTTCTGTCATTATTTATTCCTGAATGGAGAGGCCTTTGGTGTGTCTTTCCTGTATTTTATTTTGCTGTCTCTCCTTGCAGGGTGGTTGAGGCTATGAGGATTTAGACATGCAGAGATGAGCTACCACAGGCACCTCATGGGATGAAGGGGAAGTGCTTTCAGTTTTATTAAAAGCATAGAATATGTACCTGTATTGCATTTGCAGCTTAGGAGTCTAGAAATCACAGTCTCACACTGGCTCTTACACTGACTGTAGAAATGATTAATTGGTTGTCTATTCCAAAAATTAACACTTATTTCCATAAATATTTGGCTATAATGACTAATAACAGTTCTTTCCAAAGCCTGTTGGAATTTCACCCTTAATTTAATACATCTCTAAGTCTTTACTGACTGTGCACATGAGTTTTTTACTCATTCTTCCTCTTTAAAGGAATCAGTAAATGTTTAGATGCCTTCAACAGAGAAGAGATGAAAATGTATAGGTTTTACTACTTAATGAATGTAATTTAAGTTTTTTAACCATTAAAAAGAGACCATCCCTGTCATCTACTCACTGAATTGAGATTTTCAGGAAAATTTAGATACGGTTATTTCTGTGATGAAATAAGAATGATTAATGGTTTTGCCAGTGTTTACAATTGCATTTTACTGTAAATAAAATTAACTTATATTCATGAAGTTCACTGTCATGGAGTATATTCTTGGTGCCATATTTTATAGACTAGAGAATTTTTTTTCTGGCCTTTCCTCATGCTGCATCTAATGCGCATACATCTTTCATTCTCTCATGACATTCAAAGTGTACTTGGAATGCTAAGATCCTCTCAAATACACTTTTTTTGAGGTACTGTGTACATTATAGGATAGTGACAAAAAGCAATTCAATGTTCTGTTTCAACCACCCAAACATTAGATTGCAGGAACTTTTCTTTTATATTCATCAAAAGTAGTCTTTGTTCTGACTCTGTCCTCTTGTGGGAGAAGTTTGTTCTGATACTTGTGAGTGACAATGTTGATGAAAAACACCATATAAATTTCAGATGGTGCTATCAGTTGAGGTGTAAAGGCAGAACAAGAGATTGACACCCACTTCAAAGGTTCCTGGTCCTTTTCCATCCTTTGTAACTGTAGCACTGAGGACCCTAAGCTCTTGTCTTTCAGGATGGACTATTTAGTCAGGCAAATTGGTGGAGACAGTGTTGCTCTTATAGTGTTTATGATTATGGGTCTCAGGAAATTTCCTAGACAAAAAATATCCTTAGCATCCCTCTTGACAATTCTGTCTCTTGACAAATATCAAATTCCCTCTTGACAATTCTGTCAAATTCCCAGCAGAATTCCTGGCATAACCATATCTGTGATGAGAGAGAAGGTGTGAAGAGAAGGTGGAAGATGTAACACAAATAGTCACTTATGGCTATGAATTTTTTGGCCATCCATTGATTCACTAAATATAGAACAGTATTTCCTATGTGTTGTCCTGGACACTGACACCTTTGCAGTGGAAAAACTAAGATTCTATGTAGGTCATGACTCTATTCCTGGGAACTCCAGGCCAACTTAAACCAACAAAACAGAAATATAAAGCCTGTGCTCTGATCAACTACTTTAAATATAACAATACTCAATGTATTAACTACTGTCATTTTTATATTATTTTTTTATGAAATTTTGTTTTACTTTTTTCCATAAAAAATAAAAAAAAAACAAAATGCCAAATAGGGGAAGAAATAAATTGTCATTTTTTTCATCCAAACATATGTTACAGTAGAAATTGAGTTTAAAGATTGAAGAGGCAGACTTTATAATGAGGCTTTTATTTTATTTTATTTATTTATTTTTTGTAGCAGAGATTGAACTCACTACCTTATGCTTGCCAGGAAGGCACTTATACCAGTGAGCTAAATCACCAGCCCCAGGGCAGGTTTTATAAAATTGTCATTGTTTTTATCTACATTGAAATATTTAAGGCATAAAAAAGTATAAAGATCGATTTAGTGAGCACACAGGCATTTATTAAACAGCTTAAGAACAAAATCATTATAAATTCAGTTGAATCCCTTTGTGCATTCTTCCTCTTTTCATTTCAACCTCTTGATCTGCAGAATTACTATCTTGACTTTTATGCTGTCATTTCTAGAGGTATGTTTGTCTAATAGGTTACTCTAACTCAATAAGGTCATCATGAAAGAAAAGTCTTTGTGTAGACCCACATGTTTTAATAAGCCAGTCTATTTTAAACAAACCTAGTAAATATGGAGAGATTTGGATGTTTGCTCTAAAATCTCCACTCCTACTATAAATAATGCCATTGATTTTATAGTTTGACATTCATATTTTCTATCTGAGAGTTACCTTCAAGATACTTTTGAGTTGTAAGTTGCAAGTTCTTATGTAGAATCCAAAGATGGGAAGGCAAAGTAGTGAAACAAAGGCTAGAAATTTTTCCTTTTTCTCTTGTCTTTGCTTTTCTTTGTGTAATGGCTTATTGCTTCTTACTCACATGTAGGGTTTCTCCAGAACAAATGTATTCATAGAACTACTTGAACTATCTATCTATCTATCATCTATCTATCTATCTATCTATCTATCATCTATCTATCTATATCATTTATCATCTATCATCTATCATCTATTTACACACTTAAATGCATTATATGTGCACTTGACTCTCAGTTAAAACTGTTAAATTTGAATTTCAAATACACTCTAAAGTGTATGTTGAGTGTATGTCCAATGAAGTATTTGCATATACTTACACAAAAATGTTTAAGTTTATAAGCAATTTAAATTTAAGTGTGAATCCTACATTATCTTTGGCAGCCCTAAATAGCACCTATCAATACATGTTTCAAGCCCAGTGCCACGAGAACACTGGTTTTCTCTTCCTCTTAGTCTCTTAGAAGGAAAGGACTGCATTCCTGCTTTTGTCGATACTTTGGTGAGTTGTAATCAGCTCTAGGCTGAGCCATGTTGATTAAATGGGACTGCTAAAAGATAACCTCTACGGGTTAGGACAACAAATAAAGAAGAAGGCTATAGGCTGGGAAGCCATAAAATCTCCACTCCAGAAAATTCACATTTAGCTATTTTCAAGTAAGTGGAGCCTGTTCTCTATAATCACTTCTCCCCCTCATTCTCTGTGAGGTGGTATTAGATATGGCAAGGAAGAATATCGACCTTAGAGTCACACTTGGATGTATGATTCTGTCTTCTGCTCCTTATCAGAGTTGTGATTTTATGCAAATTACTTGTTACCAATTCCTTCATCTATAAAAATGAGATTGATGATACTTCATAGGATTGCTGTGAAAATTAAAAGAGTTCAAATATATAAAGTGCTAGAATCATGCTCATTGCATATTAAAATTATATAACTGTTTGTTACTCTTCTGAAATAAGTATGCTCAGGGGCTAATAGGAAGCATGCCTAGGAAGATAGGTAAAGAACAAGTCCAGGTGATCCACTTCGTTTTTAAAACTAATATAAAAACAGTCATAGGCGGCTTATTCTTCAAGATCTTCCACCCTAAATAACTATTGATGTCTTTGTAGAAGTGTAGATAAATTTTTTAGGCTTCATGGATTCTATGATCTTTGTCAAAATGACCCAGCTACATCTCTGCAGATGTCAAGAATGATTTTGATGTTGTATCACCAAAGCAGTCATTGGAAATTTATAAATAGTTGTGGCTATGTTTGAAGTAAAATTTTATTCACAAAATTAGGAAGTGGCCATATTTGGAGCATGTATATCCTTCCCCAAGACTTTCAACAGAACTCTCAAGTGAATTTAATAAACACTCAGTGATGATTACTTAAACTTGCTGGAAAATAGTGTTGCAATATATTAAGTGTCTTAAAACTGTTGATAGCTACAACATTTCTATCTGTTAATGACGAGTATTTATCTAGACTATATAATAAATACACTAGGCAATCACCTGGCTACTATGGGGAACTCTGCCTTAAAGTTGTTATATAAGTCCATGTAGACACAGATAATAAAATATTTTGCTTTTTAAAAATTTTTTATTTTTTTTAGTTTTTCATGGATATATATTTTTATCTGCCCAAGAGACAAGATATACCCATATATGCAGTACATGAAGACAAGAATTTATATCTCATGTATATTCTAGTTGACTCATAGTGAAGATATTCATATATTAGCAAGCACTTAATAATTAATTGTTGAATTGAGCCAACTAGTTATATTGGAGCCATTTACCCAGGTACAATGTAAAAACATCTCCGTTAAAAAGGTACCTTCAGAGCTGGCACTATCTTCTAAATGTAACCTCATAGGATACACAAAACACCATCCCTGGCTTCCTGTGAAAGTACTCTGACTGTGTTCTTTGGTGCAGAAAACCAGCAGATGGTTGCACAAGTCTTCTTGATTCTCTTGGTGGTCATTCTGTGTCTGGAAGTGAAACTCTTCTTGCCACAGGATTTCATCATAGATCTTACCACAAGACTAGAATTTTGGCCACCAATTGTGTCTCAGTACAGCTGTACATTTTAATGTGAAAATAACTTCATCATGTTCCTTTTCCTTAAATTGCAAATCCTAAAATCTACTGAGATTTAAATCCATTCCTTTCTGAGCAGGGTTATCACATGTGGTGACATGTCTGTCTCTAAGACTTTTGCCATGTGGAAAAGACTAGAATTTGTTCAGATTTTTATATCTTTGATTGCCAGGTTATTTCCTTGTCTTTGGACAGGCTCAAAATATGTATATGTGGACTTCGTCTCTGCTGCTGTACTGTTAGACTCCCAACATTCTTCATCAGGCCAAGGGCAGTTGTTTTTTTTTTAAAATGGAGGAGTTGTTGCAGCAACAATTCAGCCTCTTCAAGATTTGGAATCTAGACATTTAAAATAAGTTGGAGGGGAGAGAAGGGAGGGAAGAGAGAGAGAGAGAGAGAGAGAGAGAGAGAGAGAGAGAGATCTTGGGGAATCAGGAGGGAACTCACAGGAATATTAAAAGGTACAGAGAAGTTGAAGAGATGGACTACAATGCAGAAAACATCTAAACAGTTTGGACTTTCTCCCCAGCCTGACTCTGTCAGAGTGTGAGTTCTGGGGTCACTAGAAGCTCAGGGACAGATATCAGTAGACTGGTCCAGTAGTTGTTATGATCTTCAGGAATATTATAGGGTTTTGCTCCAATTGGAGTCCTTTCATACGACAGGAAATAGCTGAATAGGAATCCCAGTGAGTGCAAGAGCCATGTGAATAGTCTCAATTCTTCCATCAAAAGACACAAAATGGAAGAATGTATCAAGAGGCCAAGTACAATGATATATACTACACAACAGCACATTTAATTTAAATGCAAAATCATGAGTTAAAATCAAAGTATGAAAAAATAATATTCCATACAATGGTAACACAGAAAAAGCAATAGCAGGTATCCTAACTTTAGAGTGGATTTTAAGCTAAAACTTATCAGAAAGGACAATGAAAGTCACTACATATTGGCTAAGGGAACAAGTCAACAAGAAGAAATAGCAGTTATAAACATATACACACCAAATACCAGTATACCCAACTTAATAAAACACTAGTGGACATAAAAAATCAGATAAAGACAAACAAAGTCATAATGGGGATTATTAATACCCCACTGTTGGTAACAGACAGATGAACTACACACACACAGCACACACACACACACACACACACACACACACACACACACACACAAATCAACAAAGAAATATCAGAGTCAAATCAGACTTTCAAAAAGTGGATTTAATAGATATCTGCAGAGTGTTCCACCCAACAGCAACAAAATGTACATTCTTGTCAACAGTGCACAGGATTTTCTCCAAAACATACCAGACACTAGTCCATAGAGCATGCTTAAGTAAATGAAAAAGAATTGAAATTATCCCCTGTATACTATTAGATCTTAGAGGCATGATACTAGAAATCAATGGCAAAAGAAATCATAGAAACTATGCAAAAACATGGAAATTAAACACCCTCTTGAATAATCAATGAGTCACAGAAGAATCAAGGAAGAAATTAGACAAATCCTGGAATCAAACAACAATGCCAGTACAACATATCCAAATCTATGAAACACAGTGAAAGCAGTTTCAAGAGGGAAATTTATAGCAGTGAATACCCACATCAGAAAAACAGAGTGAGCTCAAATAATTTACCTAATTATGCTCCTTAAGGTCTTGGAAAAATAAGAATGATCCCAATCCAAACTTAGCACAAGGAAAGAAACCATAAATCATGTACAAGGAAGCAGAAATTGATGAAGTTGAGACTTAAAAAACAATAAAAAGAATCAATGAATCAAAGAGGTGGCTCTTTGGAAGAATAAGTGAAATTGAAAACAACTTAACCAATGTTAGCTAAAAAGGAAAGAAGAGACCTAAATCAATGCAATCAGAAATGAAAAAGGCAAAATCACAAAATATTCTGCCAAAATCCAAAAGATCATTGATAATTGCTTTGAAAACCTATACTGTAATAAAATCAAGGATTCAGAAGAAATAAATACTTAGATATACATGAACTACCAAAGCTGAACCAATAAATTTTGAATAATCCAATACACATCAAGGTAATTGAAGAAGTAGTAATAAAAAAAAACTATTAACTATAAAATGCCAGGTCCTGATAGATTCACTGCTGAATCTACAAGAGCTTTAGAGAAGATCCAGTGCAAATATTCTTCAGTTTCTTCAATGAAATCCAAGGGAATTATTACTCCCAAAGCTAGCATTACACAGATTCTAAAACCAGAAGACTACCTTACCAGAAAAGACAATTACAGGCCAGTCTCTTTGATGAGCATAGATACAAAAATCCTTAATAAGATAGTGGCAACAAATCATCAAAAGCATAGATACAAAAATCCTCAATAAGATAGTGGCAACAAATCATCAAAAAGATGATACATTATGATATAGTAGAAGTCATTCCAGGGATGCAGGGATGGTTCAACTTATACCAATCAATAAATGTAATATACCATATAAACAGAATCAAGGACAAAAATGACATGATCATCTCAATAGGCACAGATGAAGCCTTTGACAAAATCATTCATAGAAACCCCAAAGAAATAGGTATGGAAAGACTATCTCAGTTCAATAAAAGGTATTTATTTATGACAAACCATCAACCAAAATCAAAGAGATGGAGAAATCTTTCCCTCTAAAATCATGAAGAAGAAAAGGATATCCACTACTATCACTTCTGTTCAACATAGTTTTTAAAATATTAGCCAAAGAAATTAGGGAAGAGAAAA
Organism: Dolichotis patagonum; assembly: GCA_004027295.1. Lineage (NCBI taxonomy): Eukaryota > Metazoa > Chordata > Mammalia > Rodentia > Caviidae > Dolichotis > Dolichotis patagonum. Next base: position 22,220 of record PVJX010014424.1, on the reverse strand, counting down.
AAATAAAAGGGATATGTGTAGAAAAAAAGAAGAAAAGTTATCATTATTTGAAGATGACATGACCTTCCACATAGAACAACTAAAAATTCTATGAAAAGACTCTTAGAATTACTAACCAGATTCAGTAGCATAGCAAGATACAAAGTCAACCCACAAAAATCTATAGCATTCCTGTATACCAATAATAAACTCACTGAGAAAGAAATTAGAGAAATAGTAACTTTTACCACAGGGTTTTAGGAATTGACATAACCAAGAAAGTGAAAGCACTCCACGATGAAAACTACAGTACTCTGGCAAAGATCAAAGAGGGTATCAGAAAATACAATGATATCCCCTGGTCCTGAATAGGCAGAAACAGTATAGTCAAAGTGTTCATACTTCCAAGTGTTCATACAATACCAATCAGTATAGTAGTAACATTCTTATAAAACTAAAGAAAAATATCCTAAAATTCACATGGAATCTGAAGAGATTAACAAAAGTGAACCTGGGCAAAAAGAGCAAGGCAGGAAACATCACAATCCTAGATTTTAAGTTATATTACAAAGGTACAGTGATAAGATCAGCATGGTATTGGCAGGAAGGCAGATTTGTGGATAAAGGAACAGAATAGAGGTTGCAGAAACAAGTCAGCTATCTGATCTTTAACAAGTGGATCAAAAACTCTCTCTGGAGAAGGGATAGCCTCCTTAACATGTGGTACTGGGAAAACTGGTTAGCCATGTATAGGAGACTGAACCTCCTATATCTCACCATTTTCTAAACAAAAATCAACATGGATCAAAGATTAATTATGAAACAGAAACACTTAATCTAGGTAAAATTTTTGAAGATATCAGTGTAGCCAAGGATTTTCTGAATATAACCCTAGTTGCAGAAGAAATAATATCAAGAATCAAGAAATGGGATCACATAAAATTAAAAATCTTCTGCATAGTGAAGAAAACTGCCAACAGAGCAAGGAGACAGCTTACAGAACACTCTATCTACAATATATATAGAACTCAGAAATATTAGAATTTCCAAACTAAAAGACCAATAAAAAAATTGGTGACTAACACAAATAGACACTTCTCAGAAGAAGTGCAAGTGGCCAACAAATACAAGAAAAAATATTTGACATCATTCAAGAAATATAAGTTATAATAACACTGAGATTCCATCTCATTCCAGAAAGAATAGCTTAAATAATAAATGCTGGTGAGGCTGCATTTGGGAGCCTGCATTTGGGAGAAAGGAATGCTTCTTCATTGTTACTGAAAGGGTGTCTTAATTACTTTTCACTGGTCGCTGAGACAAAATACCTGATGGCCAAAGTTGGGAAAGGAAAGGTTTATTTCTTACAGTTTTTGGAGGTTTCAGTCCATACTCAGTTGGCTCCAAGGCAGGGTGGCATGGTGGGACGCAGTTCATGGTGGCTGCAAAGAGCAAGCGGAAACCGGCAAGAGAGACATCCCTTCTTCCTGCCATTACATCACATCCTGGCTCCACTCCCTAGGAGGGTGCAGCACCCACACCACCAATCCAAGCACTAGACAATGAACCAATCACAAATGCACAATGCAAATACATGAGGCCTGGGGGCCACCAACATGAACCATGACAAAGGGTAAACTAGTACAACCGCTGTGGAAATCAGTATAGATATTCCTCAGAAAAATAAAATTAATAACTTCATTTGAACCAGGTATTCCCTTTCTAGGTATAACCCTAAAGAGTAAAAGATATCATATTACATTGATATATGCATACTCATGTTTATAAACAGCACAGTTTACAAATAGCTAAATCTTAGAAGCAGTCTAAATGTCAATAGACAAATGAATAAAAAAATTGTATTTATACAAATAGAGTCATATTCTTCAATAAAGAAGATTAAAGCTGGGTCATTTGTAGAGAAATGAATACACCTTGAGGCCATAATGTTAAGTAAAATAAATCAGACACAGAAACTTAAATATTACATGATTTCTTTTATGTGAGAAATGCAAGAAATAAAGTGCAAGATACAAGATGGACAGTAGGAAACAATGAAATAGAACTTTAGCATCTGGGAAGGGAATCAAGAGACTGAAGGAATGGGAAGGTGGAGGGGGAAGTAAGATTTAAAAAAAGGGTATTTTGATGTATTTGTTCATGTACAGGTCTCCATGAGGAATGTGATCATTGTGTCGTACAAACATATATAAAAATACATACATATATAATAGAAAGAATCCAAGAGATGAAGGGAAGAAGGGGATAAAAAAACTAAGATAGGTGTCATGTATATGTACCAACTCCCCAAAATGAATGTAATGATTATCTACTACAAACATACTAATAAAAAATCATATATTTTAATCACTGAGTATAATGGCAAAAAATTAAACAAAAACTCCATAGAATCCAACCTAAATATTTATATTGTAAAGTAATTTGTGATAAAAATCATATGCAGTTGTTAACAGATTTTCTATTCTTCATAGTAACATGAATTTTTTATTGGTTCTAATCTCAACTTATACAGAAAACAATAATTGCTTTACTATCTTAATGATAGGCTCGAGAGAATAGCTGGGGATACAGCTCAGCGCAAGGTCCTGAGTTTGCTTCCTGCTACCAAAAGTAAAAACAAACAAGCAAGCAAACAACAACAGCAACAAGTCAAACAAACAAAAAGAGAACAGAAACATTTTAAAACCCAATTAAAAACTGTATGTAGAATTTGAAAAACATCAAGGAGTAAAACGAGATGAGATCTTTAAATGCTATAAAAATGCAAATAGTAAAAAAAGGAAAATGAGATTTAGATATATTTTTCATAATTATAATAGTAATCAAGAAAGAAATTAAAAATAAAGACATATCCATTGGGAGAAGAGGCAGGAGTAAAAATATATCTGGAGGATATATTTCTGGTAGACATGAACTCAATTCCCATCTACCACCGTTGGAATTCAAAAGATAATTCCTGAGGTAGAAAAATATAAAAGTTATATATTATTAGCCATATGGAGGTAACAGCTAGAAAAACTTTAAATATAAATGGTTGAAAGTGGTTCCCAAGGGAATTTGAATAGCTTGATATAGGGTAGGTAGGAGTAGGGCAGGATATTGTTGCATTTCATTATTGAAAAGGAAACACTGTTTATGAGCAGTCTGTAATAACATGGAAAAATATTTCTAAATTAAGTGGGAAGGCTGGTAACAAGTTGTGTACACAGAGCATTCACAAGCATATAAAAATGAAAAAGAAAACAACCACAAAAGCTATGCACAGGAAAAGGCCTAGAAGGAAACATGCCAAATTAGCCACAGCTCTCTGGGTGGTGGGAAACAGATCATTTTATTTTTGTCACAACTTTCTTTATTTCTGTATTATCCCAATTTCCTATAGCAAGCACAGCTTTTACAATGCCAAAATAAACTATACGTTAAAAGATTTGACTAGAAGCCCTATACTGTCCATGTTGAGTCACTTGTGAAAAGGTAAAGTTGGCTAGGAGTCGGAGCTCATGAGATTTTGCTTTGGCTCCGCTGACCATATGCACCTCTTGGGCAGGTGTCCAACTTCTCTGTTGCAGCAAGAAGGCTGAAACCAGAGGATTTCTAAGTCCCGCTTTTCCTCTCATATTTTAAGATTAGTATTAGGGCCATTCAAACAACTCTTTTTATCTTTATTTACATTTTAACAGCTTTATTGAGATGTAACTGATGTAAAAGAACTGCACATATCTAATCTATATAATTTGAGGAGTCTGACATATGCACACATCTGTAAAACTATCAATATTACAATCAAGTAATACACATATCTGTCTCCTTGTTTTCTTTATCCCTTCCTTTCTGCCTTCATTGTGTAGTAAGAATAATTTTATGTGGACTCTAAAATAGTCAAATCTATAAGAGCAGAGAATACATTGGTGGTTACTAGGGGTTAGGAACAGGGAAAATGGAGGAATTTTACAGTTAGCATAATATTTCAGTTATGGAAGATGAACACATTCTAGAGACATTCTGTACAACATGACACCCATAATTAATAATACTGTATTACATACTTAAATATCTGTTAGCAGATATTCCATACTTAAAGTATGTACTTTAAGCATTACATACTTAAATATCTGTTAACAGTGTAAATCTCACATTAAGCATTCTTACCACAATTTTTTCTTGACCACTATGGTTCGCAACAGCATGCCAGCCCTGCCCAGCCCCTTGAAATGATCTGTGGATGTGCTTTTGCCAAATAGGGGCTGTTGAAGTAACAGACAAAATGGAGAAAGAATGCTTCTCAGAGCTGGAGGGACCCAGCCACTCATCAGTCATGTGCCCTGCAGTGAATCCCATGTACCCTGCTGGGTACCTTGTGATTTGTTGAAGAATCACTGTGAAGCTAGTTTCTCATCTTTAAAGTTCTACTTCCTGGGATTGTTGTGATGGTGGTAAGGGGACATACTTATGGCATGACATGTGTCACCTGACAGTTGCTTCATCTATGTAAGTTGCAACAATGACTGGTTTTTGGCATGTTTGTAAAACTCAGCACTGAACTATGTGCTTCAAGTTCATTATCTTGTTTAATCTTCCCATGGTCCTTCAAACCAAGGGTGAATTTCTATCAGATTTTAATGCATCTCAGAGTTGTGGTAAGAGCACACACTCAGGAGGCAAAGCCTGCCACTGTCTACTGTATAATTGGGCAAGTTATACAACCTCTAGAAGCGATGTTCCCTGTCTGTAAAATGAGGGTGCTATTAGCACACCCAATTCATAGAGGGTTGGGGGAATTAAACATTTTGTACATATGCTGCATTGAGTAGTTCCAGGTGCATAAACTGATTAGCTGTTATTGTTCCTGTTCTACACATAAGGTCATAGGAACTGAAAATAGTTAGATATCTTTACTATGGATGAAGGTCACTGTTAGGAGTAAAGACATGAAACCAAGCATTTAGACATCAACATTTTCTGTCATTATCTTCATACTATTTACCTTCTTCCTGGTCAAATGTTCACCATGAATAAATGTTAGCAGAATTGTCTAGAACTTCATGCTCATAAAATATTACATTTGTAGATTAAAGTAAGTAAAAATTGATGGAAAGCATCATTATAAAGATGTAATATATCCAAGAGACCTATGAAGGCCCAGTTTTGTATCTAATCTGAAGATGAAGGATGGCACTTGGAAGCAGCCAATAGCTGGGCTAGCAGGGCCTAATGTAGAGCTTCGCTTCCCCATCCATGTCCCTCACTGCCACTCATAGTCTACTTGGCTTATTTGTAGGCTGGGAAGCCAAGGTGGAAGGGTGAGTGACTTTGTATTGCAGATTGTGGAGAAGGGAAGAATCATGATTGCAAAAGTTCCCTGAAACCACAGAATACCTGTCCAGAGTGATTTATTACAACTAGATTTTCATCATTTCTTCCTGTCTAGGGGATTCTGTTGATGGGTTTCTGTCGACCTCCTTGACTAGGAAGGGAGCACAAAGTGTGACCTCTCCTTGTGCTTTACTGGGTCCAATTGCTCATATTCAGTTTCAGGTTAAACTCAAAACCATGAGGGATCTGTACTGAGCCCATACCTGCTGATGCCCTAAGAGCTGGAGATAAAAATGCGCACATAATAATTCTTAGTATTTCAAGCCCATATAATGGGCTTACTGTATCACTGACACTAAGATCAAATCAATAATTTATACTTTATTTTACAGGCTACTAAGAAAAAAGCCCTCTGGTAATCTGTGATACACCATCAATTGTGAGCCACATTCTAATTTCAGAGATGATAAAATGTGGAAAATGTGCATCTGGGGAGTGATGAAATACATCATTAGCTCATTCGGTCTTCTCGTCAACTATACAAAGAAAGGTATTAATATATACTGCCTTTAAGATCAGGAAACTGGCTCAAAGACATTACATGACATATTCAAGTGAAAGAGAGAGCCAAAGTGAGAGAGGGCCAAAATTTAAACCTAGGCAGACAGATACAGGTTTATATACCTCCTACAACCTGCAAGTCATCTGTTCTCCACATACTTATGCAGGAGCCTAAGAGTGTCCTCTCTCTCCTTCTCCCCCATTCCTTGGATGAATTTCAGTCTTGTCGTTACACATGCCATTTTTCCTGGCTCCCCTAGCTGCTTCCAGCAGTCCACAATCCCCAGAGATCCACAGTATCCTTCTTGGAACTTATTTGCAGAAAAATTATCTAGTTTTAAACAGAAACTAATAGTATACCACATATACAGAGGGGTGCTTACTGATGAGAAAGGGGCAGGTTGGAGGGTGGACAGGACAGTGGGACCCAGCGCAACATCAAGTCTATGTGTCATCTTTGTCATATGAGGAAGCTGGGAGGGATGACATGAAAGCAGAAAGGACACTATTGGAGAAGAGGAAGGGGACTGATATCAGTGAGGGGAAGGAAAGAGGAAGGGATGAAGAATGATCAAAGTATGTTAGATGAACAGAAAAATACACCAAAATGAAAATCACTACTCTTCACAAATAACATCCACCAATAAAAATGCCATCCAATGAAAAATGCAAAGGAGTCTAGATGCCAAGAAAACTTCAAACATCTGCTTGAGAGCATTTCATCATATATTTTGGGTTAATTTTTCTAAATTTGTGTGGCAAAGTTTGAATCAACATTCCGAAACAGTCCAGTAGCAATGCTCATTGATGTTCTTCCCCTACCACATCACACAAGAGGAGACTGAGGCAGAATGGTGGCTCAGGAGTCAACTACTTTCTCTCGGAGTGGCTCTGCCCATTACCCGAGAGGTCTTTGGCAAGTTACTGAACCCCTCTTCACTTCAGTTCCTTCATCTGTAAAATGGAGATCACAGTAGCTCTGCCACACCACAAAGCTGGGTTGGGAGGATGCATGCGATGACAAATTCTGCCATGCACACAGCCAGCATTTAATAGTTGCTGATTACTATTTGTCTCTTCACTACAGCAAATTCCAAAGGCCATGGTTGTTTGTCACAGACATCCTGAGCCTTTAAAATTTATACATCATTTATCTCCAAAAATATCTGCAGTCGCTAAAATTGAAAGTGGCTTATATTTGTTTTTCTTGAGCTTCCATTGGAAGTAAGAAAAAAATCTCAGGTGCTCGAATGTTCTGACTGTAATACCTAATATCTGACATTCGTATATATATATGGATAATTCCAAAGCTATCCCACAAATACCTTATTGTATTTGATTCATTATTTACCAAGTTTATATCCAGAATTATGGTATTATGCTTTATATGCAGGGTGAAACAGTCTGTATCATTTCTGAATTTATAATTTAATAGCTCTAGATTTTCTAGTTTCAGAACTATTTGACAGTTTGTCAGTTCTTTGTTATGAGGTGCTCTCTTGTGCATTGCCGGACATTTAAGGAAATCCCTTGTCTCCCATCCTAGATGTTAGTACCAATTACCTAAACCCCAACTGCCACTTATGCAAGCCCAAAATGCCTCTTATATTTTCAAATGTCTCCAGATGAAAATCACTATGCTAAATGACTCTGAGCTCCATGAAAGCCTGGCTGTGTGTGTCAGGCTTGTCCTTCACCCGTGCAGCACCTAGAAGAATACCTGACATATAACAGGTGCTTAATATTTGCAAGAAGATAAAATAAGCTCAGGTCATAACAATCTTCTGCTAAAAATAAACAAATAGAAAATTCTACTTCTAGAATCCTTGTCACTTCCTAAATCAAGACTGAATTTCTGTGCTGACACTCAAAGCCCTCCATGGTGTGGTTCCAAGTGTGGCTTCTCAGTCTTCTGCTGCCATTTACATTTAGGTGATTTCCACGGAGTCATTTCACCATATTTATTTTTGAAAAACAAACTCAATTTCTGGTGGAAAATGGTCTCCAGTCAGCTGCATTTCTCCTGCTCTAGGAGATCCTTTGGGAGAACTGTAAAACAAATATTTTAGTTGTCTAAAAGACACTATGACGTAAACCCTACATGATTTAGAGATGATAACACTTTATCGCATAAGAATAAAGCTAACTTTTCCCCTTGCCTGACACAGATTTGAAGTGGCACAGCTGAGGCTGTAGTTGGATAGAACCCAGTTTTAAGAAAGCTTCATTGCTTTTGTTTCCCTCCCTGCCACACTGGAATGGGATGGGCGAACCAGGGGTTACTTGAGATCCAACTTCACGATTCACATCCATCCATGATAAGCAGCTCTTAGTTTGGAGAAGCCTCTGCTGTGGTTTTCTCTGGGTCCTTTCAGGACCTGCAGAAGAGTCCAGGGGCCACAGTACAGCAAAGTGAACACAGCTGCTGAAAACTAGTGTGGCCAAGGAATAGAATGTGTGTGACTTTTCCAGCAGGGAAGGCTCTTGTTTAAACTTTGGTTTTGCATTTGTTTTGATATTTGAATTTGAAGGAAGGCCAAGAAGGAAGAAAATCTGCAATTATAATTGTTTCTTATCCTGTTAAGGTAAAGCTTTAAAATGCTAGATTAGAAAGCAGGCAAAACAACCAAAGGCTCAGGTTCCCAGATAGATCTCTCCCTTTGTAGATGGGTAGTGACCTTGGGCAAGTGACCTCACCTTTCCAGGTGCTGGTTTTCCTTACCTGCAACAACACCAACTCATCTGGGTTGCTGCAGCAGCTTAAAACAGATAATACTTGCTTCTTGCCTAGCGCTGCACCAAGAGCCTTGTGTAAAGGGAAACTGCTGTTCTTGTCTTTGTTGTGATTATTGATATGCACGGCATCTTGTAGTGACAGTGACAGCTCCTCTGAGGAATGGCTTCACCTGAAGACCTAGTCCAATCCCTTGTATCTGCAAAGCAATGTCAAATGTGAAGTCAATGACTTATTGCCCTTGATTTCTTGAGGGTGGCTGACAAATTGGGTGGGACAGGATGAGAGGCAGGGGAATTATTTGTCAAAGGCACTGAAAGTTTCCACTTACACATGGACCGGCCAAGGAATCATGATGTGATTCTCTCTTTCATTTATCCTTTGTTTAAGAGGAGAGTGGACTCTTACTATCTCTAAACTATTTTTATTATTTGGTTCTCTAATCTGCTGCTGTTTGACACAAGTCTCTGTAGTAATGGAAATACGTCACTTAAAATGGTAGCCATCAGTCACGGGAAGGTATTGAGGACTTGAAATATATCTGCTAATGGTACTGAGCATTTGAAATGTGGCTAGGATGACCAAATAATTGAAATTTAATCTTTAATTTTGATAGATTTAAATTCAAATATAAATCATCTATGAGGCTAGTGGTTATCATATAGGACAGAGAGCAACAGGATTCTGAGAATGTATAATGAAGATTACAAGTGAAGCTGTAATCCTCAAGACTATGTCCAGCTCCACACATCTGTATGTGGCATTAGGAGTGCATGTTAAGAACAACTGAAACAACAGCAGGCTGTCATATCTGTGAGTCAGGTAGTGTGTCTCTCTTATTACAGCTTCCTCTCTAGAGTCTTGTGTGATATATGGCACGTAGCTGGTGACAAATAACATGCTGCCGAATGAATGAATAATTTTTTCCTAGAATCTTCCCTCTTGTATTCCTACCATAGGCTTCTATGGTAGGAGCAAACAATTCTAGCAGCTTTTGCATTGTAGTGTCCAGAAGTCATCTGTTAAAATGCGGCTAGGCTTGGCAAGGTGAAGCCATGTTAATTTATCAGATTGCTTGAGCTCTAAATGGAAGAACATAAAACAGAAATGCATTCTGATAGAAGGCAGAGAGAAATTCTATAATCCAATTAGTCTGTGCATCACACAATGTAAGTTCCTTAAGTATTCAGATGGGAATTGCTGGGTATATTTGTGCATGGATGTGCTGTACTAGTTAGATAGAATTTATGCATCGCTAGAGAGTTAGGCTCCATATGACACAGTGAGTAGTCATAATAACATGGTATTTACCAGTTAATATCTATGTGAGCCTTGAGGAAATATTTAACTTTTTGGAATTCTGGCTGAAAAATGGTGATAAGAATTATATCTTAAAAAGAGGGAAAAGGGGAAAGAAAAAAGATCAAGATGCAATAGGCATATGTACCAATTCCCTGTAATGAATTTATTTATTATGTATCACAAACCTAAACTTACCCAAAAAGAAGTGCGTCTTAGGGATTAATGATAATTAAATAAGATGTTTTTGTACCTGACACACGATCAATGCTCAATAAATGCTCTAAAGAGCATAACAGAATTGCTAAGACATATACACATGTAGACATGTACAATATTGTCTACATGTGTATGTCTTAGCAATTAGGTGTGAAAAAATTCTCTCCTATAGTTCTCATAACAATATTGCCATCTATACGGCCTGATGCTCTCACTCTACAGTTATGGAAATGGCCTCACAGAAGCTGAATGCCTTAACTGAGTTCAGTCAACCGCATCAGCAAATCAGACAGTGTTGAAGAATAACAGTAATGGTTGTATTGTGATCTAATAGGAAAAGGTAATTGAAAATGAGCACAGACCAAATTTCAAAGCTACAGCCTTTCTCCAATGCTGCTAAGGCCCCAAGAGCCATAAAGGCCCTGAGTAGCCAGGCATCTGTGTAATGCTTTCTCACCCTTTCCTCTCTTAGCAGCTAATTCAGCTAACTGATTGGAACTCCAGGCTTAAAGCCCATTAGAGACCTCTGGAAGCTGTGGGTAGGTATTTGGGGAATATTTGTTTTCTTCTTTTTTGCATACAAAATGTAGACTGTAAGATTTAAGTTCAGCAGAGGTGCCAAGGCCTATTTGGAATGTCAAATGCTAGGACAAAGCATATCAGGTTGGAAAATAAGGAGACAGAAGCAGTTGCCCTATAATGACCTTCCTGCTGCCCCCTCCCTCACTTCCAACCCATCCTAGAGATATGCATAGTTTCAAGATTTTATTTCAAAAAGAAACAAAATTCAGTGGGATAGGGTAAAATGGGAACATGATTGTATATTAAGATCTTTGTGAGTCAAGCCTGGCCTGCAAAGTTTTCAACTCCTATATCATGACCGCACAGTCAAAAAAAACCTGAAATGCTGCCAGTCAGTATCTTAATTTATGTTTTCCCAAGGTCTGGAGGACCACTGCAAGAAGCAGATGTACAGACAGGAGTTTCCCAATGCAATCATCTCTGAATCCCAGCACTTTCTTTGCTTAAGAACTAGATTGTCTAGGTTGAAACCCAAGCTTAGAGACCTTATTAAAATTATTTAATTATCTGTTTGGTTTTTATTTTCTAAAATGCGGATTAAAATGCTGCTAACAATGTGATAATTAACAATGATGATCTATGGAAAAATTGAGGACAGCGCCTATTGTAAAACAAGGGTTCAGTGAATGTGGATACTCCTCATTCTTTTTTGATTTATACTAAATGCTCTTTTGAAAGTGAAATATTGTGACCAGTTTTATGACCATCAATCAGTTTAGCAAAGTTTGTACCCAGAGTTGACCCAACAGATCTATTCTGTCATCCACCTCCCTGAAGTGGCAGATTCTCCACCAGTGGTTCAGTGAGAGTCCACAAGTTTAGCATTTAGCTCTGAATCAGAACTGATCACCCACTTATCTACTTCTCTCTAATTTATTAGTGTCTTTTTTGCTCCAACTGAGCCAGGAAGCTGGGTTTTGGAGTTTCTGAAGCTTAAGAATTGATGAAAAGTCATTAAAACCCAAGTTTCTAGCACCTTCTGATTGGCAGCATCAAGGAAAGAAGGGAAAAGAACTCAGGTTGTAAATGCAAGGAGACTAGTTCTAATTCTGGCTCTGATTCTGGTGCTACTACTCACTAGCAATGGGACTAGTAGAGCAATTTCTTCTATATAGATTTCAGGGTATTTTTTAACCTTTAAAGGAGAATTGTAATTATATACCTGCTGGGTTGCATTATCATCTATAGTTCTTTGGTCACAAGCAGTAGAGTCTGGCTCTTGATTGTTTAAATAAAAAAGAAATAATTAGAAAAATAAGAAGTAGCTTCCAGTATGATAGGAAACAGACAGTGCCAAGTACTGGTGTATATCCCAGAGACTTTGGTAGCAGCATGAGCTCCTACATAGTTATATTAACTATTGTTCTCTATAGAAACAGAACCAGTAGGAGATAAATCTCTACCACCTCTATCCCTATTTCAATCTCTAGCACACACATGCACACTCTTTTTCTCTCTCTGTCTTTTCCTCTCCCTCTCTTATCATCTCTATCTCTATCGCTACCCCTATCATCTTTATCTATTATAGGAATTGATTATGGTTTTCTGTAGAAACAGAATCAATAGGAGGTAAACCTCTATCCTCTCTATCCCTATGCCAATCCTTAGTCCTCTGTCTCTCTGTCTTTCTCTCTATCTTTTCCTCTACCTCTCCTTCTTCTATCATGTGTATCTCTATTTCTATCTCTATATCTATCTATATCATCTCTATCTCTATCTCTATCTCTATCTCTCTATTACAAGAATTAATCTGTGTAATTATGGGAACTGAGAAGTCTCAGGTTCTACCTTGGATATCCAGAAGAACTGGAGGATTGGTTCCAATCTAAATACAAAGGCCTGAGAATGAGCAAAGGTGGTGATGTTAATTTCTAGTCCTAGTGAAGGAAGAGACAGATGTCCAGGAGCAAAAGCATCCAGAGGGAGTAAAATGTTTTCTATCATGCCTTTAAAAAATTTAGAGTGTCTGTGGGTTGAACAAGACTAGCCCATGCTAGAGGTCAATCTGTATTACTCAATCCACCCATTCAAATGTTGTTTTTATCTAGAAACACATCAAGAAGAATGTCTGACCAAATATCTGAGTACCCGTAGTCCAGTCAAGTTGGCACATAAAATCACCATCATGGTAGTTTATTTAAGCATCTTCAAAGGAATAAACAAACCTCCATAGTTTTCACTGTCTTTACATCACTTTACTTAAGAGTCAAACTTCCAGGAAGGAATCTGCTTGGCTGATAATAGGTCATGTGCCTATTTCCACTGTAATGGAGTAGTGAGGAAAGTGATATGGTAAGATACCCAGTGCATCATCAGAGTTACATATATGGGTAGTTATCATTAGTTTTGCCTCTCTCCTTTCTATGCTTTATTATCAGCTGCTCAGTGAATCATTCCAGAATATCTCCATCACCCATTTATCCCATACACAACCTACTCAACACCAACCAGACAAATTTGCTTGTGATCCAGCAACATTGTATATAATTTAGGTGTTAAGCAGCATGATAGAAGATATTTTAGTTTTTTCCATAGTGTTTACCAATTTTCAGAAATCTTGCCTCCAAGAAACATCAGGTGTGCTCACTGTGTAAGTAATGATCCAGGTTACTATTCCTCCTGCCATCATATATCATCTCTTTTCTATGCCCACTCCGCATCAAAGGTGTAGTCAAGTCCTGATCAGAAAGGAAGCTTGTTGTGTGTGGAGCTGTATCTTTGCTTAGTAGGTTAGTAAGCTCATAAAAGACATAGTTTTTACCTTTGATGGGGGCAGTGCTCAAAGTTGTATTGTCTAAAAATATTCAATTATGTTTGTGATAGCATTGAGTTCATATACTAGTTTTGAACAGTAATGGAAGATTCCACTTCTGAAATTCCACTTCTGAAACAGGAACTTTCTCTTCTCCTGTCCTAAATATGCCTCTGCTCCCTTTTCCCTACTGTCAGTTCCTAAGTGAACTCGGAGCAAGTACCCCTCACCATCACTCCTTCTAATATTTGCACACCTTTGCAGAATCTTAAGTACATTGAAATAGATTAAAAATGGAATGAAAAGACCAACTTCTAAATGCCAGCTTTCTAAGACTGGTCAGTGTCTCCCTTGACAATACCAGTGTTATTACATATCCCTACTAACCAACATGTTTCAATTTTCCTTTATTAATCACTTTTTTCTCTCTCTCTAAGAGGCAGTATACTACACTGGATTGTGACCAAGGGACATGGGTTAATAATTCACATCATAGATTACATTTTTGACTCTCATTATTCAACCCTTGCTCTAGCTTCACATTTTGCATTATAACCTTTGACTTCCTTTTAATAAACAAGTAGTTTCTGTAAGCCTATTCAATTTAAGGGAAGCCTTGTGGTTATCTTTACCTAATAGAACAGAAGAAGCAGCACTGTGCCAGATCCAAGACTATAGCCTATAGTCCTTTGCTTTGCTTCCCTTTGCTTTCTTGCATGGGTGACTTGTCAGAGAATGATATGCCTAGGGCAGGGATGAGAGGCACATAGAGCAGAGCAGAGCTATGCCAGCTAGTCCCTCACCCATTCCCTAGTAATCCACAGAGTTTGAGCTAAGCAAATGTTTACTAGTGCATGCTGTCGAAACACTAGGATGTTTGTTACAACACAGAATTGAAGTGGCGCTTTGGTTTATGAACTTTATTATATGAATCTGGTTGCAAACTGAGTAGGAAGAGGATTGAATCAAATTCAATGGTTATGTTCAATGTCGACCTTATGGGGTGGGGGGCAGAATATGTTTTTATTTAACTCAAAAATCCCAGTTCTAGAGCTGGGGATTTAGCTCAGTGGTGTAGGTGCCTGCCTGGCAAGCACGAGGTCGTGAGTTCAATCCCCAGTACCAAAAAAAACAAAACAAAACAAAACAAAACAAAACAAAAAAAAAAAACCCCAAAAACCCAGTTCTGTCACTTTGTGTGGACTTGGATAAGTCGATTTCTGGACTTTTTGTGAAATAATAGAATTAACTGATTCCTAAGTCTACTTAGGGTTCTGAAATTGAACAATTATCTAGAGTCCCAATAATCTCTCTGGTGACTCATTCCCCAATATCTTTGAGTCGAGTATTTACTGCAGTGTACTGTAGTAATGTTTAAGGTATATGCTTTCCCCATGATCTATGAGATCCAGCCTGTCTTCTTCATTCTGCAGCAACAGTGTCCATTTCTGTGTGCACACATAGTCGGTTCCCAGTGACTATCTCTACAGATGGCTAAGGGGACCATTGAGAAGCACATTCTGACAAGCAGAAAACTTACCTGCTTTTCTTCCTCAAAGGTAAAAACTTTCAGGTTCACTCAAGTGCATCCTGACCTTCATATAATGGGTGACTTAATGAGTAGAAAATTTTTTATTTAGTTAATTTCTGATATATTTCCTGAACATACATAATATGTCAAAGTATCTTTATATATTCCTTTACTTGTATATCTATCTATATCAATACCTCAGAAGGATGATAATTTTAAAGATAGTATTTAATGTAATTAGTATTCATGTATCATGAACGTATACTTATAAAAGTTTAAAAATAGGTTTATGTAGAGTGACTGAGCTGTGGTTGAGCCAGAGGTTGGTGAGTTCTTTGGGACTAGAGCAAAGCCAGTCCCAGGAACATGAATGCCAGAGGTAGACTATACAAACAAGTTGAGCTGTAGCTCAGTGGCATATAAACAGGAGTCCAGTGTTCTTCTCCTTTTTTCTCTGTTAACTGCAGCACAGATGGTCCTGAGAATGTATCACTGTCAGTGTTCTCAGCAAAACACTGAGACTTTGCACTTTTGGCCCTATTGTTCACTTTCCCCTTTTTTACTGTATTTAAACATGCAGACCATGCTGGGTTGTTGCTGCCTCTCCATCAGAGGGGTCAAGTCCCAACCAGTCCCAGATTCCCTTTTATGTGTTCTTTCTCTTCTTAATCTCCTGTCACCCCCTCTCAGGACCCCACTGGCCACACAGGTCATGGCATGGTTGACTGGGAATGCTATCTCTCCACAATACACTCATCAAGCAAGGATCCTAGTATAGGATGGTAGCTTTCAGCTGCACAGGTAAGGGAGCAGCTCTTTGGGTGCCTCCCTCTATGTCTAAAGGAGACAGTTCTCTGACACTAACATTTGGCCCATCTTAGCACTCAGCACTAAATGAAATATCCAGTAATCACCAGGAGTGACCACAGACACTGTAAAATGAGGACAAGTTAATTACAGAAGGGCAGAATCTATAAGAGATATTGAGTAGGAAACAGGACAATATACTGAAAATTGATAAAGAATCAGAAAAAATGAGGCTTTCAGAATCATACTGTTACACAGGAGGAAAGAAAAAGTTAATGTAGAGGCATGGGAATAGTGATATTCACTACCTATTGGTTCCACGGGCAGGTGGAGGTAAGTTTGATGGTTCCTGAAGGTTAATAATGGTTGGAAGCATTAATGAGTGCAAAAAAGAATTGTGAATACCTAGTAAAAAAATAGAAAAAATTTCCTTAATATGATTTTTGAAGTCAATTTAATTTTTCTCAAAAAATCTATTTCTCCAAAACCTTCTTCCTTCTTCCTATGTTATCACATTTTTAAATACATTGAACAAAGTAACTTTATGAGTGATCAAATTATGCATAATACATTTTTATGTTTTAAAGCTTACAAAGTGACTTAAGTGATTTTTTTAAAAAGAGATATGAATATGTTTCATAATTATCACATTCCTATTTCATCTGCTTTCCTGCATCACAGTAAATTTTTCCCTTTTAGGGTTTAACATTTTGGAAAGTTTTATATCTACAATCACAAATTTCTCCTTCACGATGAACTCTTCTCTTCTCTAGACAAGAGCTAGACTCTGATTCTAGCACCAGTGTCCATTTGCTGTGTGATTTCCAAAGAGTCACTTAATCTCTCTAGTCTTTAGTTTCCTTTGAGGAGCTGTGTGGGATGTGGAAGCCATAATAACATGAGATGATGGATTGCATGCTATACATTAAGGATCTGGAGTAGTGCTCTGTATCCATTAAGTGGACTTCATACTCTTTGTCATTCCCTACCCTCTTCAGAAGGAGCCCTCCCCTTTGATCTTCAGCCAGCTTTCTCTCATGTTAACCACGCTGACATATAAACTAGATTATGATATTTAGGGGGATGAAGGAGGGAATCAGAAATCAAGAGAAATGGCTAGAGGTAAATTTCAAGTAAAAAAGGTAACACTGGGGGGAAGACAATCAGAAAGATCCTTTACAGGAATACAGAAAAAGACAGGCCTTTTAGAAGAGACAGAACCATCTCTCTAGAATAACCATCTGTCCTAGTTTGCATGAAACAGACTCAAGATTTCCAGTGTTAGAACTTAGAAAGACTCAGACAAACTGGAAGATGGTGGTCACTCTGTTTCTTAATATTTTTGAAGTGATGGTGGACCCTTACCACACTCATGAAAGACTGAATGATTGTTTAGATCCCAGCAGAGAAATCCCCAATTCTTGCAGAAGAAACTTTAAAAGGACAGGTGAGAGAGCACTGGAAGTGAGAGAGTTAATAACTAGGGAATCACTGGGTTGCTTTAATTGGCTAGATGAATTCTTAGCCTATCTTAAATATTCACATGTGTTTCTAGTGTAGCTTCAAATTTGATCCAGAAAGATGTTTTCTCCAATACAAGGACAAAGATCTTTCCATCAGAGCATCAAAGAAGCTGCAGTATTCAGACAGACCTCTAATATCCTCAAAGCCCTGAGGTATGGAAGTCTCCCTCAGAAAAATAAAGGGAAGGTGGAAATGAAAAAAATCCAACAGGTGTGACTCTGGAAGGGTGTTCAGAAGCCTCATGTAGGGCCTCATGTATACATACAATTGACCCTTTGCCTCTGAGTATTCTTATGTTCTGTTCTGATATTGCTTACACCTCTACAGTGTTCTTGGCACAGAGAAGCCCAGTGTTTGAGCCACCAGCAACTCCAGGAATGTCCAGTGTGTATGGAGCTGCCTCATGGATTTTTGTAGTTCAATTTACTCCTCTTTTGAAGTCTGTTTTATCATTTAACAATATCCAGCCATTCTGCCTGCTTCTTCACTCAACAAGAGTCCTCTGCAGTGCCCATCTTCAGAATTCAAAGGCCAACAGGAGCTACCTTTCACTATAGTAAGGTGAAAGTGAATGGTGTTTTTGAGTCTTGGACAGCATTTAGGTCGTCAGTGTATATTTGTGATTGGAGCATCTGTGTAAATGTTGAAAACTCCATCTTCTTTCTTTTAAGATAAGAGAAATAAAGCCACAGCTAGAAACTAGAAATGTGGGAGGGCCATTTCAGTTCCAGAACCTTTCCAGTTGCAGCCAAAGCCTTTCGTGGTTGTTTGAGTAATATGGAAAAGATGAAGCTGGTTTGGATAATGTGTGACCTATTGCTACCCTGATGGAATCATCAGTATGTCTCAAGCTCCTTCCCATGTGGATAGTTGGTGGGGAAGTAAATAGATTACAGATACCACTTTCCTGACAGGGTAGAGCAGTTTTCAAGTCTGTCTATTTTTCTGTCATGTATATTTAGTGGCATTCAGGGTATATGGAACCTCTGGACATTTTCTGAAATTTC
This sequence comes from Dolichotis patagonum, assembly GCA_004027295.1. Taxonomy (NCBI): domain Eukaryota; kingdom Metazoa; phylum Chordata; class Mammalia; order Rodentia; family Caviidae; genus Dolichotis; species Dolichotis patagonum. The sequence goes on along the minus strand of PVJX010014424.1, from coordinate 3,891 downwards.
AGACTTTTGGAGACTTTTGGAGTCTTTTGAAGGGACAAGTTGTCTAAGTTTGAAGAGAGGATAAGTCCCCAGTCACCTACTGAAAGCTTTTGATGAGGGAGACTCATAGTGACATCTGTAAATATTAGAAACAAAAGGAAAATTGTTACATAAATGTCTGATACATAAACTAGCTTAATTTGACCATCCAAACTTTAGCAGCAAGAAGGACACAAGTATAGAGTGTAGAGGAGTGACTTTTCCAAGGCTTCTACTTACTCATTTACTTTTTACTTTACACTTTCTTGCTAAACGTACACAGGGTTACTAAAGAACTCAATCCAGAGAAGGTCATATTATTTAACTCCAAACTGTCTCTGTTGTAACTATAGCCACAGAAGGTAAATAGGTCAATATTTTCATTATATTTTCCTGTTTTTACATTGCTTATTTCACTTGACTTTTCCAAGTCCCATTAGCATGTCCAGATTGCAAATGGTAGCTGGGAATTGGTGACCTTCAGATTTCAAGGTCAACATTCCCTCAAGTTCCATAAGGATTGGAAAGCAAAATCTGTTTGATGCTAGCCAGCAAACTGTGTTTGCTTTCTTCTTTATTGGGGCCTTTCCAGTTTCCACCACTCTTGAGGAGTAAGGTGTTCCTTTTGGTGGTTACTGGCCCAACTGTCTGAAATATGAGCTGGTGTCAATTATCAGCCACCCCAATGGATACAAATAACCCACGGTGGGAAGAAAAAATCCCTCACTTGGGAATTTGAGTTCTACTAGAAGTGAGGTCTTCATTTCTCTTGGTTTCACTTTTCTTCTCAGTAAAATGGGGCCATGAATTAATTGCTTGATTGTTACTTTGGACAAGATACTCACCTCTCAAAACTTAAAGGAAGAAAAGTTAATTTTAGCTCATAGTTTAGTCCACAGTTGGCTGATTCTGAGGCAGAAGGGACATGGTGGAGGGACAAGAAAAAGGAAAGCTGCTCAACACAGACCAGCCAGGAAGCAGACAGAGAAAGGAGACAGGGGCAAGAATACACTTCTCTAGGTCACATTGCCAGTGACCAGGCCCCACCTCCATGCTCATGAGACTTTTAGGTTACTTTTTAGATCTAAACCATAACAGACCAGTAAAGAGTTTCTACCTCTGGGTTCGTTGTGAAGGACAAATGAAATAATATCAGTATTTGTTTGTCCACTGAAAACTGAACTAAATATGATTAGCAAAATCCTCATCTGTATAAAAGGACTGACCTTGTAGAGTTGCTATAAAATTAAATGAGAAGATATATGCAGCGTATCTGTGACAGTGACAGTAGACGAGAAATGGTACTCCCTGAAGAGTAAATACTAATAATGCTACTACAATTTTAGCCTAAATGATGAAACAAGCGTGACTTCTTTTTGCAGTTTTTGTACCTAATTGCACAGGTCATTAAAAACATTTGAAAGAGGTGGAGAAATCCAAGCATGGTGGCATACACCTATAATCTCATCTCTGCATGTTGAGGCTGAGGCAAGAGGATCACAAGTTTGAGGCCATCATACTGAGACACTTTCTCAAAATAAGATGAGGTATTGAGAATGTAGCTCAAAGGCAGAACATTTGCCTAGGAAGTATAAGGCCCTGGGTTAAATACCCATGACTAAAAAAATAATAAGAGGATTGAAAAAGACTCTAATGACCTAATTTATTCAACTACGCAGCAAGGATGGTTAAGTGAGTATGCTTTCCTTATGCAGTAATGAACAAATTACACCACATATATTTTTACATAAAGATAGAGCATCAAATGAACCAGGATTTGAGTATGTTGAGTATCAATGAAGGTTCATTCATTAATGGCTTCCCACAATTCCCCCTGTATCCTGACCATCAGCATAATGTGGCAATAATTCCAGAAAGACTATGGGTCAATCTAATGTGAAAAGTATAGAGGTGAAATATTAGCCACTGCTTTCTACTGCCCAGGCAGACATTGTTAATCAATCATGGAACTCTTTCCCACTGAATTTGGACTTAGAATGCCATATCAAAAACTCACTTAAAATCACATCAGTCAACTTTCAGTTTAAAAGTGTTTGGTATATCTAGGTCAGGAAAAGAGAGCAGAACCTAACAGTTATGTCTCTGATGAGGAAAAGATGAGGAACATCAATTGCCCAAATATCTAATATGGAAAAAAATGTAGGGCTTTAAGCACAAAGGACTAGTTGAGAGGGGAAATGGGAGAGTAAGAAGGTAATGAGTACAATACCCATGGCAAAGGAAGAGTCCAGGAAATGTCTTTAGAACAAAGAACAAGAATGATGCATAATTATTGAAAGCCCAGCCTAGATTAATAGCTCAGTGATGATGTCTAAGAGGAATTATTCAGGCCAGTATATCAATGTTTACTGACCATGTACTCAGTGCTAGGAATTCTCCAAGGTGCTACCATGGACATTTTCTTATTCGACCTTCTCAATAACTCAGGTAGGTAGGAAGCAGTGTCCTTTTTTTGTGTGTGAAGACACTGAGACACAGAAAGATCAAGTATCTTACTCAAAATCACAGATGCATATTATCCCTATTTTGAATATTTTTGTGAATATTTCTGCTTAGAATCTTTAAAGTTTTCAAGGCTTTTTAAAGACTTTATTGTTAATAAAATTTCAAATAATAAAAATAATAATAAAGATTAGCACAAAGCTTACCAGGTTGTGTTGGCTAAAAATTTTATCTAATATCAAGGATTCTCGAGGTAGGTTTTAATCAGTATCCCAACTTTAAAAAAGACCAGACAAGGAGGTAAAACACACCAAAGAAAACTTTGATTTTATGAAAAATAAAATTTCATATCAAAATGATAACAGAATAACAATAGTTAATACATTGTACATCCATCAGTTTCAGAGTACAAGACATAGGCAAAAATGAATCTCTCTTACAAAGCAGAAACACAAAATTTTCCTTTCAAATGAACTAAAAGAAACTGACAGAAGACAGCTCTTACAAGGAGCTTCTGGAGCTGTCTGTAACAACTTTGCACAAAGTCCAGTCTACCCAGAGCTGCAAACTGGTTGTGCCCATTCCTGAAGGACACACTTCTGGGTGAATGAGAGGTCATGGAGCACAGCTATGTGCATGGTTTCACCTCTCATCAGCTGTGTTACTGTTTTCACTCTAATATTTTGGGTGAGAAATGGTGAGGCCAGATACACATCAGGAATGGGAAAGTGAAAGCTTTAGTTTCAAAACGTCAAAAATGCTGTGTTTACCCTAGGTGACTACATTACATTTAAAAGGAGGCAGAATGTAGGTATAGACAGTGTATCTGTGGTGGAGGTGGAATCAGAAAGTAATCAGAATTCAAAGGAGTTTCATCTTTTGTTGCACCTAGCAATCATGTTACTCAGCAGAATCACCAGGCTTGGTCTAAAGGCAAGTGGAGCAGGGGCACTGAGAAATAAAGACTTTATTGTGGTTTCTATGAAAAGGAAAAGGTGAGGCAGGTTAAGCTGTCTTTGAGTTTGCTTGTCTGGATAATTTCAGTATGCTGTGGGATAAAGGAACTGTCTTGCTTGGTTCCTAGCCCTTGGGCAATTGGGATGAATGGTTTGACCCAGAATGTGAGATACCAATAAGGCTGGTGGTTGCAATATGATCTTAATCAACCAACCAGGAATGAAAACTGCCTATTATGTAGCCAGAGTCACAAAACTGGGTCAAGACACCACTTTCAGAAGATATATTAGAGCTATTTTAAGCAGCTAATGACCTCTTTGGGACTCTATTTCCTTATCTGTAAAACAAGTATCACAATAGGTATCCTTTGGGATTATGTGAAGATTGACTAAGAAACTAAACATAAAGCATTTTAGTGGTGCCAGAAAGTGGACAATAAAAATATGTCATTAT
>PVJX010014423.1:0-44921 GCA_004027295.1 Dolichotis patagonum | reverse complement strand
CAGTCTTGGGTGGAGGCCAGGCATGAATAATTCATGAAAGCTCCTAGGTATTTCCAAGGTGCTGTTATGGTTAACAAGCACTGAGCTGAGAGCCCTGGCTCCTTCCCAGTGGCTTTGAAAAGGACAAAGGGCCCCACCAGAGAGGTGAGGAGCTGGCACTGAAGTGTTCTGACGCACAGTAACCTGTGACCTTAGCCCCGGCATGAAGGAATTCACCACGCGCCTCCCACACATTAGACTTGTGAGTCCTCGGCATCTCTCCCGTAGCCTCACTGCCGCACTGCTGTGTCTCTCTTTGGGCCACCACCTTTTTGGCTTTTGTACCTGGCAACATGAATTATTTGCTCACTGCTGCTTAGCTGAGGGCTCCTGCAAGCCGATGAGGCATGAGTGGCATGTGTCTCTGCTTCCCCAGAAGCCACAGGCACCAAGGTCTGCACATTGGAGATGTCAGGAAATGTGTCTGTACTTGGTGCTCACTCCTGAAGCTGGACGGAGTCCAGTACAGAACATTCTGTCCAGCCTCTGTGCTGGCAGGGCCTCCACGGCAAGCCTGTGCATGCAGTTCTCTGCTTTCCCAATGCCAGTGCACTAGCAGCACCAGGCCACTGTACCACAGGGACTAGCAGGGAGCCCTGAAATCTGAGTCATGGATAATAAGTTTATGCATGTAAAGCAATTATTCATAAATGAAAGGGAGATGCTTTATTCTGGCTTCCTACTCCCAGATAGATAGATGATAGACAGACAGACAGACAGACAGATAGAATCTTGATTTGCAAACATAGTTCATTCTACAAACATTCTTGTAATCCAAAGCTCTTGTGTATCAAAGCAAATTTCCCCATAAGAAATAATGGAAACTCAGATGATTTGCTCCACTACCCAAAAACATTCTTATAAATGATTACAGTACATATACAAAATAACAAAATACAAAATATAAATAAAAATAAACAAATTAACCTGCACTTATCTTTGAAAACCTTCATGGCTAGTGTGAATGAGGTGAGAGAGGAGGGTTATTTGTAGGATGATTTTCATGATCACTCAGGATCACTGCTATCTTTTAGCTCAGCGGATTCTTTTTGTTTCATGCAATTTTAATAAGGAACCTATCCAATGACACTTGCCTTCGTCCCTTTCGAGGATTTCATGGAAATGTGAGATTGCATTATCATCAAACAGATTCATCACTCTTTGCTACAGCGTTATTTGGGAGGTGCTTTTCTACAAAACTTTGCAGTTTCCCACATTTTACACATCTCCCTAATCTCATTTGAAATGAGGGATTCTTCTACCTTTTTCTTTTCCTCCTCTGCAGACAAGATCTCCTCCATAACTTCTTGCTGTTGGGAGATGATCACCCACAATCCTGCAGAGAGAGGGAGCGGAAGAGGAAGGAGGAGGGGAAGGGAGAGACATCATTGGCTCAGTTGTGATTATGTGACATTCGGTGTCACATACTAATCGTATTGCAAGACATCACTCTTTTATCAAATTAAAACTTAATAGAAATGTTTGCTCATCTTGCAGACCACTCACAGAACAAGTTACAATCCAAGGTGTGTGTCTGAGTGTGTGTGGATGTGGGTGTGCAGATGAATGCAGAGCATAACAAAAGAGGAACAGTGGAAAGGGAGCGGATGGCTGAAAGAAAAGCACTGATGGAGAAGGGCAGGCAGCTAACGTAAAGATAGGTAGATATATGGGAGGAGGGAGCAGTGAACAGCTAGATAGATGAAGGAGCCATATGGAAGGAAGGGCAGGTGGTTGGAAGGCGCAGCAGAAGGGTGGATGGAATGAACAGGTGATCGTTATGCAGTATCTAACCTGTTTACCCATCCGTACAGTCTTTATCCAACCATCCTTCTACTCATTCGTCCTTCCATTTATTCTCCATCTTTCTTAATCCATATATCCTTTTTCTATTTCATTCACCTGTCTACTTATCTTCTTTGCTTCCTTCTGTCCATCTATCCTATCCATCCACTATTCCTACTATTCCATACTTCTCCCTTTTTAAATTTTTCTTCCATCCTTCATCTATCTAACTTATTAATCTTTATAAACTAATCTATCCTGTCATTCTTCAACCTCTTCCTTTTTGTTTCTTTTATTTCATCTATCCCAACTTGCTTCTAACTTTTCTTCCATTTATTAAATGTTTGCTTAAAACTACTGAATACAGTACAGTCTTACGAGGTGCTACAGGAGAGCCAGAGTAAGCAATGAGTGCCCCTATCTCCACCTTACTTTAGTCTTCCAGTAGACAAGACATACACAAGGGAAATAAATGTATAAAAAGGAGGCTGTGGTGGGCATTGTGGGAGGCAGTGTCTTGGGGACACAGAGACTTGAGCCATCTTTTAAGGGCTGGGGTGGCTGGGAAACCTTCACATAGGAGATGGTATTAGATATGGGACATAGAAATGAGCATGAGCAGACAGGTGCACGAAGACTGGGGAGGCTAATCCTAGTCAAAGGATGACCTTGAGCAAAGGCTTGGACACCCAGGTTTTCAGGGGACAATTCGGTTTCAGTACAATACATAGATGAAATATTTATAGACGTGAAGACTGTAGCATAAAGTACAGGCTTAAGGAGTCTAGAACTCATTATGAGATCAATAGAGTACCAGAGAAGTTTGGGAGATGAGGAATCATCTGGTCTGATTTGTGGGAAGACCTGTGGAGGAACGCAGTATCGGGGTCTGGAGACTGCTGGAGGCCTGTAGCCTGTGCAGTGGGTGCAGAGCTGCATTTGGGAGGTGGGCTTTGCTGGAGGAGGCCCAGCCAACTTGCTGGTGTCTTTTTTTTTTTTTAAACCACTTTCTGGTGTCTTGAGCCCTGTGTGGATGAAGCCCCATTCTAGCTCTTGGTCCCTGCAGAATTCACCACCTGTTCAGAGGATGGTTTCCATGTGCTTTCTAAAACTCTAGCACACGTCCCTGCTAAGTGCCAGGATAAACTCATCCTTAATTCAGCCCACTCCCCATGATGCAGCTGGAGTCTCTCAGGATTCGGCCATAGCCCCCATCAGGTGCAAGCCTACGTCAAGTGTCTCCCTAGAGCCTTCAAAGTTCCTAGAAGATGTAACCATTTTGCTGTGTCAGTTTGTGTGCTTCACAGTTTCTGGGTCAACACTTAAATAAAAACCAACAGACTGACAGGGGCTCACAACTCAGTCATTTCCTCTCAGCTACCAAAGCTAGACCCCAGGGACCACTCTTACTGAGAACTGCAGAGCTACAATAATTGTGGGGTGACTTCTTGTGCTCTGACTTCCCATCTTACAAAGAGTAAAATCCTAGAGGAGCAGATCACAAAATCAGGGTCAGGAGGGACCGAGACCCTACCCTGAACACGATTCTTTCCAGCTCACTTTTCTGAGCCTATACAATGAAGACTAACTTTACATTTCTCAAAATAGACGTTTGGAATAGGCTGTATGTGGAGACATTGTCTCTCCAAGTGTCTGAAAGTCAGTCAAAATTTCAAGGTTTGTGGGGGTCAGCAGGTGCCAGCTAAGGGAGAAGAAACTTTGCCACCTACATCAACAAGGGTGGCAATGCAGGAAAATGAGTTTTTCTTTCCTAGCTTAAGTAAGTGATTAGTAAAAGTCTCCCTAAAAGAGAAGGGGCTGAACTCTTTCGGACTTCTGCTGAGGTTAAGAATAAGATGGGAGCTAGGAGGATGGCTCAAAGAAGGGGAGGGGAGGCTGGGAAGAGATTTCCTGCTGCTTCCACCAGGCTGCCTTTCTGGACCCTGGAGTGATGCTTTTGCTCTCTGCCTGCACTCAGATCTCACTGATAAGCCTCACAGCGAAGATCCTGGAATACTCTGATGTGGAATCCATCAAAGCCCTTCGAACCCTCCGTGCCCTGCGGCCCCTGAGGGCTCTGTCCCGATTCGAAGGCATGCGAGTAAGTCCTACCTCAAAACATATCTGATCGGAAACGTTTGGTAACCTTTTATTTCCTGATTACCACGGACGCCAAACTCCACGCCCTACCTTCTGCCGGTCAGCTACAGTCTTCCCTTCTGCTCCAGCTTTGATGCTGCGCATCCAGACTCTTCCGGTTCTCCTACAAGTCCCTTTGTGAGAACCTTCCCTGCAGACGTCCCATAAATAGCCCACCCATCAGGACTCAGACTACTCTCTCCTCACGCAATCATCCTCATCCAAGCCTCCACAGCACCTGTGATCTGCCTCCTGACTCTGCCTCTTGATCTTACTGCAAAGATCTCCAAATCATTCCAAGTTCTCATCTTTCTGTGACAAATGAGTCTTTTTTCTAACGTTCATTCAGACGTTCTTCACATCAGCACCTCTGCCCCAACTCACAGAGCCGCCGCCTCTCCCAGCCTGTGGCCCGGTGGAAGTTTCCTTCCCAGTCACCTCTTTTCTTATCCACTGTCAGCCTCCACCTTGCCCTTCCTTCACTGTTGGCTCAAAACAGTCATCATAACTTTGAAAACAGAAGTGGAGTTTTACAACTCACTTGCACCTGTAGAAACACTAGAAGCTAAAGCCTGAAACACCTTGAAGTTTATTTTATTTTGTGTGCAGGTTCTTGCTGATTTTCAAATGAGTGCATCTATGAATATGGATTTAGATTTCACCGACTCTTGACCAAAGTGAGGGCAAGACTGTAAAACCTGCCCTGAGTGAGGTTTAAGGAAGAAGGTCTAACCCCATTTTTAGGTGCTCAGTGTCTCTGAATTTTTGATAACATTCTTCCCTTGCTGTTTCCAAAGGCCACTGGCTCCTGACACAGCCTTAGCACAAAACGAAGCGGGATCCAGCAGGGTGGGGTGGCACCCTGGGGCTCCATCTCCTTTTCTATATCCCCCAGGTGGTGGTAGATGCCCTGGTGGGCGCCATCCCCTCCATCATGAACGTCCTGCTCGTCTGCCTCATCTTCTGGCTCATCTTTAGCATCATGGGTGTGAACCTCTTCGCAGGGAAGTTTGGGAGGTGCATCAACCAGACCAACGGAGACTTTGCTCTTGTGAATTGGACGGTTGTGAATAACATGTCTGAATGTGAGAATCAAAACTCTACTGGCCACCTCTTCTGGGTCAATGTGAAAGTCAACTTTGATAATGTTATGATGGGTTACCTCGCACTTCTTCAGGTGGTGAGTCAACCATGAGATCAACCATTTATCTTCCTTTGGTCAGAAAGTGGATAGTCTGGGGTCTTCCAGGAGATGCTCAGAGAGACATTGTGAGGGATAATACTAAGCAGACTACACCACTAGGCTAGATGACCTATGATTGAGTGTGCTCTTATGGTGGCACAATTAGACAAGTCTGTGCTAAAGGCTGAGCCTACAATGGAACTGTATCAAGTGATGACTTGGAACACACCACCCATACAAAATAGACAAGGCACAGTGACATGCTCTGTGTTCTCCTTCACACCATCTCCTAGATGTCTAATTAAGTCGATAGTAATGACAAAGAATGTTGGTGAGAATGACCATCAAACTCATTCACACTTTCCATTCATTCATCTATCTTGAGCCTATCATCGTCCCATTCACTCAGTGTTCCATTCATGTTAAGTGTTGGTACAATTACACATCCATAATGCAGTTACCCATGAGTTCTTGCATTCCACCACTTCTTCACACATTCAACCAACAAATAATCCCTGATGAGCTGTTATGCCAGCCATGTGCTTAGTCCTGGGAGATACAGTTGGTGCTGGCACCAGGCACTGAGGCTCCATGAGGAAAACAGACACACACAGGAATCAAAACAGCCCATCAATTGCTACAACAGGCTTAGGGGTGCAAAACCTGAGACTTCTTTTGTGCCTTTCATTATGCTAAAAGATACTTTCAGTTTCAAGTTCCAAAGAATGCTAATACTAGAGACAGGAATGTGGAGGTTTTCTATTCAAAACTTCCTCATCTTCCAAGCATGCATATCCCATTCTTAAACCGTATGCACAAGGTGGGAAAGAGGTTAACAAAATGGCAGCCCTGTGATGGGAGGCTTAACCCAGGATACAGAGCAGCCTTGAAGCTGTTGGCACTAAAGCCAAGCGTCTCGGCAGCCATGTTCTGGAAGTTTCCATGTCTTTAGTGCTGATCTGTTCTGGAATAGCCATGCACGGATTACTGTAAATCACCATGTGAGATTAGTCAGGTCACCCAGAGGACTCTTTCTCCTTCCTGCCCATGCCCTTTTCTCCTCAAGCCTCCTTAGCTGAATGCCCTGCCTTCTCATCAGCCCACATGGCCTGTGAAGGGTCCAGGATCGATGGATGGGCAGACTCTGAGTGACCTCTGCCCCTTGTTTCCAGGCAACCTTTAAAGGCTGGATGGACATTATGTATGCAGCTGTCGATTCTCGAGAAGTGAGTCTTGACCCGTGGTACCTACAGCTTTCCCCTGCGAGTGCTCTGCTCATCCTAGTTGGTATTCGTAATGAGACGGAGCTGGCTTTGGTGCCAGGGGAGGCATCCATCCAGAGCCTCACACCCTCCGTCCTCATGGCAGGGGCCAGCTGGCTTCTGTGGGCATTCTCAGGCTTCTCAAGGCCTTCTGCTGGGTACTGAGGAGAGCAGCAGATCATCTCTAACCCCCGGTGTCTGGGAGGCCACTCCTAGACTAGCAGGGCTGTATAACGAAAGCCAGATGGGGAGGTGCTGGTGGGGAAGGACCCTCTCATGCCACTGCAGACTGCTGAGGCCCTGCCCTGTGTCCCCTCAGCCCAGCTCTGAGCTCACTCCCAGCCTGCATTTCTGGATCTCTGTTTGAGGATTTCCTTCAGGCCTTTGGAGTTTGTTTACTCACCAAGGTCTCCCAACGACAGGGCATTTGATGTCCCCAGGGTCAAACCTCTCTGATAAGTTCTGGAAGTCTATAGGTGACTATTCCAGCTTCCCTGTCCCTAGAGTTTTCAAGTATGGGCTACACCATGCTCAGAGGGCTCGAATAGGATCAAGTCCCAGCTGTCCACAACAATGGCCTGCTTAACAGCTCTCCTCTCCTTTGCTTTTCTCCTCTTCCTGCTTATTCTCCCTCTCTCCCTCAATCCTACTTCCTGGGATAAAGAACCTACACTCAGAGTTGGTTTTTAGGGTAAAACTAAGTGGAGATGCCCTCCCTCCTTCCCTCCGAATTCCACCTTGTCTGTCACAGGTCAACAGTCAACCCAAGTGGGAGGACAACGTGTACATGTACTTGTACTTCGTCATCTTCATCATTTTTGGTGGCTTCTTCACACTGAATCTCTTTGTTGGGGTCATAATTGACAACTTCAATCAACAGAAAAAAAAGATAAGTGGGGCTCAGTGTTTCTGCTCTAGCAGTGAATCCTGTCCTTCCTGTCTCCTGACCAGCCTGGCCTCCTGGCTAAAGCTAACACTACTCAGAGCCCTTACCACCAGACCAAACCTTCATTTTGGCCTTGAACCCCAAGCTGACTTTTCCCCTGGCTATAATCCTCACCCCTGTCTGCCCCCCAAAGTTGCTACTGCTGCTGCTGCTCAGCTGCACGTCCGTTGGCAAGGTGCCCCTTCCCTGTGTGCCCACCCTGATCCCCATCCTCCTTTCCAAGGTGATGTCAGCCTGCTGAGCTGGACTCAGGTGACCACCTGAGAAATATCAACAGGGAAAGAAAGGGCTCTAGCACTTATTGTTCTGTTCGGAGCTCTGAGGCCCAGAGGACTGAGTCAGGACACCACAGGAAGGGATGAGACCAGGATGCTGGCAAAATTCCCACCTTGTTTGGGAAGGGGAGGAAGGTTCTTGCCTCCTTAGGTGATGGCTCAGTTAATAGGAACCTGATCCCAGATAGCCTCTCCTATTTATCACATAATGTAATCAACGTGAGGGCATGAAAGTTGTAGAACACATTCATGCTGTCCTTCCATTTAGAACGCTTCATACCTCTGAGGTTAGCAGGGCACCATTTTAGATTCCTATAAACTTGGACCCAGGAAGAATAGGGACCTGTGTCTGAGTCACATGGCACATGTAGCTTTCACACACACAAGCCTGGCTTTGTCTTCCTGACTCAGTCACCAGCTGGAGAGATGATGCTGACAGTATTTCAGACCTTGCTAGGTCTGTGTTCTCATCTATTCTCATCTATTCATGGGATTAATAATATCTATTCTCAGGAGTACAGTGAGAAGTAAGTAAACCCCTACACACACAAAGAGCACAGAGAGTTGAATATAAGGTGGGCACTAGATCCTAAGTATATGATCATATTCAGTACATATTCAGTGGAGCAGGCATCCCACTTATAGCAAATCCTCAGGCAGGATCCTGGGGCCTCAAAGAAGATAGGAGAAATCTGTGGGAACCCCAGGGCCCAGCAAGACAATACCAATCATTGTCCCAGTACCCAGGGACTTGTAGACCACCCAAGCAACCCTTTCTCCCATTTGCAGATCAGGAAACTGAGGCCTAGAAACAGAGGTGGCCATGTTGTGTGACAGTGAGATGAACAAGTAATCACACTGGAGAGAGAAACTGCATCCACTGGCTCCTTGCCCAGAACTCTAAGTGTGGCCCTAGCTAGTGCCCACCTACTCACTGCCACTGTCCCTGCCAGGCCCCACCACGATGTCCCTCCCAAAAGACCCTTCATGTCCAGAGATTTTCTGAAACCTCTCCCACCAGACAAATATCACATTTCCCCAGCATTTGCAGTAACTGATTTAGATGAGCATGCTATTGAAATAGGCCTTTTAGATTATGTCAGAAAGTGACAGGGGTGGGTTTGAATGCAGGACGTCCAAAGAGTCCCATGGAAAACTAGCACATTCCATCTCAAAGGAGAAAGACATCTTTAATGGTGTAATGTATGGCATGGTAGAAGCAGAGGGTAGTGCAACTGGTAGGCCTCAAGCAAACCAACCAAAAGTCCTGAAAAATCAGGGACCCAAGGACCAGGCACTGACTGTCCTCAGCTGCTCCTCTCCAGAAAGACTTGAAACCCTGTGTCCCACAGTCTTTGCTCTAGAGGCCCTGAGGAAAGCCCTTGTGCCTTGGCAGGGCCTTGACTCTAGAAGCCCACCGCACTTGACTGCAATGAGCAGGCTGTGTGTGAGACTCAGATCTGAACTGTTATAGATCTTCTCCATGAGTCCTGTCCCCAAACCCTCCTCACCCTCTGCTCAGGGAGCATCTCTAGGTTCCTGGAGGGCAAAAACCAGTTCTGCTTCAGACACCCAAGCAGGGAGTAGAGCAGGGGCTCTTTTCCAGTGTTGTGTCATGGATCGTGGCACCCAGACAAGCTACTCCTTGATCCTCAGCCTTCTGCAGAGGAGAGGAGATTGAGATGGTCCATCCAATACCGGATGCTCTGATTTAAGTATCAGGAGGGGCTGTTATTTTAATAACACATGGTCTTTTCCTGAACTTAGGAGGCCAGGACATCTTCATGACCGAGGAACAGAAGAAGTACTACAACGCCATGAAGAAGCTGGGCTCCAAGAAGCCCCAGAAGCCCATCCCGCGGCCCCTGGTGAGCTCCCCTCTAGTGGAGCATGTTTGTGTGGACAGCCTATGCCTGTGCCGGGTGGAATCCGGCCATGCCGCCTGTGGAGGAGGGGATCTGGGTTGGGTTTGGAGATAAGCGTGTGGAGGGTTCCCAGGCCCAAGCAATAAGAAACCCAAATGAAGCAACCCGCATCTTCTGGAGTGAAAACACCTCCCACAGATGCTTCCAATAAGCCTGTGTGAGGAAATGCTGATGTCCCCCACCAGGATGTTAGGTTCAAGCACATTTTGGGGGCAGATCAGGTTGAGTGATGTTGTTGGGCAGTGGAGATGTTTTTGTGGTTATGCATTATGATCTCAGTTACCACAGACCTCCAGACATGCCCACAGGTGGACTAGAGAGGAAAGGGCCGACTCCCCCAGGACCCAAGCTGCATTCGTGGTCACACTCCAGTGGCCAACAGGAGCTCTGCTAAAGTTTAGATATTGGCCAAAATTAGAGTCAGACTCCATTTGATTCCTTTTTTTATAAAGATTTCAAGAGAGTGCCCTTTGATTCCTCTACGAAGTGCAGCTCCCAAATTCTACATGACACCACTTAAGTCCTGCTTAGTTCTCTGTCAGAAGATGACAGCATCAGACTAGCATCAGGTAGCACGTCAGGACCCCTAGCACATGCACACACCCCACTCCTCACCTCCAGGAAGCCAATTCTAAATGTCACCTGCAGCCAAGAGTAAGGGTGCCACCAAACTGGGAGATTTATCCTATAACATTCCCAGCTGTGGAAATCACTAAAAGCAGGTTTCACATACTCAGCTTTTTGAAAAATAATAGGCTCTAGAATATCACTTCTTCAATCACCCACTTCGTCATCTCTAACAGCAGCACAGCTTACAAAGACATGTTTCCTGCACAAAAAACTGCTCCACTCCCTGAAGTCAGAGCATCCAGGGCAAACCCAGTGCCCAGATGCTTAGAGATGCTGTTGCCTGCTCTGCTGAATTAGAATCATGTGACTATGAATGAGCTCTATTTTTTTTTCACCATTTTCTGTGATGAAATAGAAGGAATGAGTGGCTCAGCAACCCTCCTCCCACCCAGGGAAAGATGTGAGCCAGCAGCCACACATGGAGCCAGACCCACTTGGGTCTGATTCTCTGCTCCAACCCAGCAGGGCAGCAACCCACCCCCAGCATGAGCAGAAGGCAAGGATCAGCTTGTCCCAGTGCTTCCCTGTCCTGCTTAGCAGCTCCTGGAAGCTCCCTGGTAGGACTATGATGCGTTTTTCTCCTCATGGCCACTTAGAACCCTGTGTAATATATATTCAGTACTTGCCTGTTGTATCAAATTAAGTATAATTGAACCTGGTAGGGTGACTTTAGAATTTTGAGGTGTGGTTAATTCAGAATTGCCCATTCTGTCTCCATTTATTCACCAATTTATTTAAGCACCTATTTTATAATACATACTAAACATCGAAACGTGAGCAAAATGAACAAAGTCCATGCCCTTGCAGAGATTACAAGCCCATGGCCAAGGCAAAGCAAATAACATATATACATTCATCCACAGGTTGGAGAGAAAGGGGGAAAGCCTGGGGTGAAAGGGAAAGGGTGTCTAGGGCTGAGTGTTGAAGAGCTCTACTATCTAAAACTTGGATGAAGGAGACTAAACCAGAACAATCTTAACAGGCAAGAAAAGAAGCAGGAAAGGATGGCATGGTAGAAATCAAGAAAGCATAATTCCAAATGAAGCATACTAGAATGTAACGTTATGGAGGTCATTAGTGATCTTAGTGAAAACCATACCAACGGCAGGATAAAAGGCTCTGTTGGTGAGATTCAAGGAGTGAATGAGAGATAATGATTGTACAAAACTGTTTCAAAAAATTTAGCTTCAAAAGTGAGGACAGATCTAGAGTGGTAGCTGAAAGGAGATGCAAGGCTCAGAAAGATTATGCTTTGATTTAGGAAAAGCCATGTCACTAGAGAATTCCCTAAAAAACTTAGAGATGAGTCATACATATGGACACTAAAGACGCTTAGGCTAATAGCCCAAAGTTGGCAAGGGAAGCCACAATCTCAGTTTATCAGGAGTGAAACAGAGGGGCCAGGAGGTTGGTAAGTGGCGCTAATAAGGAGGTGACGGTGCATCAATGAGAGGACACAAGCTTTAAGGGTGGAAGGGATTTTGCAAGACACGAAGGAGCAAAGTTGTAGCATTGCAGTTAATTTTATACTCAGCAAAGTAATTCAAATCAGTAATTTTACAAGCAGTTCTTGAACTCTTGCTGTGTGCAGAGTACTCAGGAGCACAGAGGTGAGTACACACCTTCACCCTCAAAGCATTCACTGTCAGTAGAGAAGAGGAGCACACTGGAAATGCTAGAGTTCAAGATGGTCCAGGCGGACTGTGATGGCTGTGGGAGCCAGAGGCCAGAGCAACACAATGTGACACGTTTGAGGGAGACTCCCTGGATAGAGCAAGGTTTAAGACAGGTAGATCTCTCAAGACTATCAGAATTTAGATAACCTAGAAAGGTTACAAAAAGAACACTGCAAATGGAAAGAGGATGGGCCAGGACAGAAGAAGTGCTTGGGGCTGCAAGGGGCTCAAAGAGGCAGCGAAGACTAGAACTAGACAATGGTGTAACCAAGTAAAAGCGAGATTCTGGAAGGGCTAAGAACAGATATTGCTTCTGTCTGGATGTGAGGGAGACAAGAGAAAAAGACTTCTTTCATGTGTGAAGAACTCGGCCTTCCAGGTGTTTTGTTTTGTTTCTATTGGCCCACAGGCTCTGACCCTACCACCTCTTGTTTTCTCAGAACAAGTACCAGGGCTTTGTCTTTGACGCTGTGACCAAGCAAGCTTTTGACATTACCATCATGGTCCTTATTTGCCTCAACATGATCACCATGATGGTGGAGACAGACGACCAGAGTAAAGAAAAGACCAAAGTTCTAGGCAAAATCAACCAGTTCTTTGTGGCTGTCTTCACTGGCGAGTGTGTTCTGAAGATGTTCGCCCTCAGGCAATACTACTTCACCAATGGCTGGAACGTGTTTGACTTCATCGTGGTGCTCCTCTCCATCGGGAGTAAGTGTGGCCACACGATAGGGAAGCCTAGCCTCCACTGGGAGGTGTTTGGGCTGCTTTTTTAAAACCAAGGAACAAACAACACTCTTTTAAAAAGAACGTTGTATGTGAGAAAGCGCAGTATGTGCAACCGTCTCAGAGCCGCAGATGTAACATGCCCTTGATTTGCTCTCTTGGTTAAGTGAAGAGGTCCCACTGGTCTTCTCCGTGCTGCTGGGAAGTGTTTTCAGTCACCTGCTAAGCAACAGCCCGTTACTAGAACCTTGCAGGTGGATGGGGAGCAGTCACTCCTCCTGAGAACCGACAACAGCAGATCATAGCATTTCCAACGGCCCTTAGTGTTACGGCTTTCAAGGAGGGAGAGGGTAGCGTTATGTGAAGTGACTCATAAAATACCTTCTGGTATAGAAGATGAGTTGCCAATGAGTGAGGACAGTCTGGGAGCAGACCCTTCAAAGGAGATGCTTACATTTAGTGTCTGGAATTAAATCTCTTATAACTGTCCTCTTGGGAAATATGAATGAGCAATTAAAAAAAAAGTCGAGGGATCAGTGCTCAGAGACTGATGCTGTGAAGTCCCACTCAGGGTATTGTTGAATGAAATATCTAGTATTTGAGGTGAAATGATGTTCAGAGTAAATGAGTCAGAGGCGAACGTGGGGAACAGAACCATTATAACCGAGTACTGACAGAGTTCTGAGCACTGGACTGGGATCCATAAACCTCCACAGCAGCCCTGTGAAAGTGTTATGGTCCCCAATTTTACACATTTAGAGTTGAGTCTCAGAGATGACGAAGATCATGCAAGGCCACATAGTTTGTCATGGGGGCAGGGCTGGTTTTAGAGCACCCTAAATTCTTCTGCTGAACTAGCTGCTTTCCAGCAACACAAGCCCATCCCGGGATGTCCTGTGATTTAGCTGAAGTTTGGCCCTAGAAAGCCAAATCCATATCAACAACTTCATTTTAGTTTATAAATATATCTTGATCTGTTATATATCCTGACCCGTTTACGTCTTGTGTTGGGGTATAGCTGTATATTTAATTTTCCATTGATTTACTATCAAAATGTAACAGCATCTGAATACTACTTGGCAACATTTACTCACTCTTCCCACCCTAGTACTGAAACATAGACTTGGGTTGTTTTTATTTGTTTGCAAGGTTTACATTTGTTTTTCCTTTGCTCATTTTGCTATAGCAAAATGTTTTTTTTAAGACTCACTTTATTGAGGTATAACTGTTCTATACAAAGCTGTGCATATTTAATGTATGCAACTGGACATTTGGGGATATAACCACGTGCCCATGAAACCATCACCATAATCAGTGCCATAATCAGAGCCATCACTTCCACAAGCTTTCTTACCACCATGTTTTGTTAGTCAGTTAGTTACTGATTGCTAAGGACATCTACTCTATCCTTCTAGGCTTATTTCCCTGAGCAAATGGGAGTTTTTGTTGTTGGTTGGTTGCTTGCTTTTGTTTTGTTTTGATGGCTTTCCAAAATGAGAGATTCTAAGGGACTTTTTGAGTTAGTATTAGAGGAAGGCTCTTTCTTATATAACTTTTTACACCAATAACAGAAATAAAATCTAACCAGTGCATGATGAAGACATCTGTGATGGTCCCAGCAGCATGATCCACTGGGCAGAAATCCCTCACAGAAACAGCTGGAAAATAAGCAGAACCCACCTGTTCGTCTTTCTGCCCTTCCATCCTTCTTCCCTTTCTCCTTTCCACTAGAAAGACAACAAAGTATCAAATTATTACAAATGTGAGAACTTAGTCTTCTGTGAAATTGTGTCTTAGGAAGACTAAAATTAAGAAGTAGACCAGTTGTCTGGCAGAAAAATTTCAGTAGTATACAAACATATCATGTACCCATATTATGGGAAAATGTTGCAGTTAAACTGGGCTTTAAGAGTTCTCACAAATATTTTATAACCCAAAACTATAATTTGCCAAGGTCCTCCCATTCCCTTCCTTCTTCCAACACAGCACATGACATATGACATATGCCCATATGCATATGGCCAAGGGCAAACAGGAACAGGGCCAAGGAGTGAGAGCTTGATACTACATCTATCAAATGTTCTTTTCTCCAAAGGCTTTGCCCAATCCTTTGATCAAAATAAGCCTCCACAGGTCCATAAGACTAAGCTTCATGTTAAATCTCATATGTAGAGATAGATACATTCTTCATCTTTCCAACCTTTTACGTAGTTAAGGCTGAGGGTAGTAACTAACTCTAAAAAAGCCCATCTCTGGGCAGTAACATAGAGTTAAAACATAGCTGGAAATGAAAGAAACAAATTAAAGCCACTATGCTGACAGCTGGCCACTTCAAGCTACTCTGCTTTAGCTGTCAGCAAGTTGCCCAACTCCTAGACCCCCTTATAATTAATATCGAGCTCCAAATAATTATCTATGATACTATGGGCCAGAATCTGAGTCAATCTTCATGGTAGGAGATAGGGAGATGAATCACGGGGGTCCTGGCCTTCCCAGGGCACAAGACCAAGAAGGAAGGATAGGCATGACCAAAGGTTACGATCTCAGGAAAGATCAGACCTGTGTCATGTTGGACATGAAGTACTGTGAGCATGTGGAGCCCAGCTGAACTAGATGTAAAGGACAGGGTGTTGGCCATGAAGATTGGATAATAAGAAAATGGAGAGATAAGAACATAGTGGGAAGGGTGAAACTAACTTGAGAATAAAGGTTTATGCAATGGACACTCGCTAAATGATACCTTCTACTAACCACCAGGCCAGGCTCATAGGGCTGAGTCCTTGATGATGAATGCCCAGGTGGAAATCAGGAATAAAGACATGTTCACAGCTATTGCGTGCTGCAGATTATGGTTGGAGACACTAATTAGATAATTTCCCCCTTCTTTCAAAGGTTTGATATTTTCTGCAATTCTTACATCAATTGAAAATTACTTCTCCCCGACCCTCTTCCGAGTCATCCGCCTGGCCCGAATCGGCCGCATCCTCAGATTGATCCGGGCAGCCAAGGGGATCCGCACGCTGCTCTTTGCCCTCATGATGTCCCTGCCCGCCCTCTTCAACATCGGGCTGCTGCTCTTCCTTGTCATGTTCATCTACTCCATCTTCGGCATGTCCAGCTTTCCCCACGTGAAGGAGGAAGCTGGCATCGACGACATGTTCAACTTCAAAACCTTCGCCAACAGCATGCTGTGCCTCTTCCAGATCACCACGTCGGCCGGCTGGGATGCCCTCCTCAGCCCCATCCTCAACACGGGGCCCCCCTACTGCAACGGCACAAGAGGGGACTGTGGGAGCCCAGCCGTGGGCATCTTCTTCTTCACCACCTACATCATCATCTCCTTCCTCATCGTGGTCAACATGTACATTGCAGTGATTCTGGAGAATTTCAATGTAGCCACAGAGGAGAGCACCGAGCCCCTGAGTGAGGACGACTTTGACATGTTCTATGAGACCTGGGAGAAGTTTGACCCGGAGGCCACGCAGTTCATTACCTTTTCTGCTCTCTCAGACTTTGCAGACACACTCTCTGGCCCACTGCGAATCCCAAAACCAAATCGGAATGTATTAATCCAAATGGACCTGCCCTTGGTCCCTGGGGATAAGATCCACTGCCTGGACATCCTTTTTGCTTTCACCAAGAAAGTACTGGGGGAATCTGGGGAGTTGGACACGCTGAAGGCAAATATGGAAGAGAAGTTTATGGCAACTAATCTTTCAAAGGCATCCTACGAGCCAATAGCAACCACCCTCCGGTGGAAGACAGAAGACATTTCAGCCACTGTCATTCAAAAGGCCTACCGGAGCTACGTGCAGCATCGCTCCTTGGCACACTCCAACTCCTCTGGTGTGCCCAGGGCTGAGGAGGAGGCTGAGTCACTCCCAGGTGAAGCTTTTGTTGCATTTATGGCAGATGAAAATTACGTGCTCCCAGATAAATCTGAAACTGCATCTGCCACATCTTTCCCACCATCCTATGACAGTGTCACTAGAGGCCTTAATGACAGAGTCACCATGAGCACATCCAGCTCAATCCAAAATGAAGACGAAGCCATGAGTAAGGAGGTGACTGACCCTGGACCCCAGTGAGGATACGCCAGCATGGACATGTCCAGTTCTGTTGTGTCCAGTTCTGCTGTGATAACTGCTTCTCACTACAGATGGAACCCAGCAACAAGCTCATCAATGCATGCCTCGGCCATAATGTCACAGCTGGGCAGATAATACAGCTGGTGCCCACTTTTTAAAAGATCCCCACGTGAATGGGATTCAGAAGCCAAGAATGTGTCCACTTTGACTTCCCCTCTCAATCTGAATAGCAGATGCTGAGTTCTCTTGCTTTCCAGAGAATGTCACTGGTGCATTTATTTTGATTGTGACCAGAGATTTTATTTACCAAGACAAATTCTCAGAACCAGAACTTCCAAAGATATATGGCAACACTGCTGAAAGCCTACGTGGTACAGTTACCAAAGCTACCCAGAGAGTGGTCATGTTATTTAGGATTTTGCATGATTGCATGCTGAAAGCTGCTGGGCCACTTCTCCAGCCCAAGGTAACACCTGTGTTCTGTGTCATGAAGCACCTTTGAGATATCAATTAAAGTTAATATTTTTAAAGGTATTTCAAGATCAATGTTAAATCTTAAAACACCATTTTATTTTTTTTAAATGTATGACACTAGCATGTTCCATAGAATCACTTCTCTCTCAATTTCAGCTTCCTGATATTTTTCAGTTTGAACTTGAGGCTGGATAGAGAAGGAGGAAACACTGTTTTGAGAACTAGATAGGTTGGTTCTAGTCTTAATTCTTTCACTGACTGCCTTGCTGGCCACAACCAAGCTCTTTTCCCTGTAAACTTGTTTCCCCAGTTGTAAAATTGGTGAGAGTGGGAGGCAACATGAATGCCTTGCCCTCAAATCTCATGTCTAGAACTCAGTGGTGCCTTGCCCCATTTAAGTAAGGAAAACACCCTGTCAGATCTGTCAGATCTTCTCCAATGAGCCTTTGGATACATCCAGGGTCTTTTTTACATCTCATAATCAGACCTTAAGGAGAAAGGTTTTCATATTCCCTGGGGCCAGAACTCCATAATTAGGATAATAAAAAGAAAAGAGATATTTTAAAGAAGATAATCCAGTAGATAAAAGGCCAGTAGGGCTTTTCATTCATTCTACAAATGTTATTAAGAACATGTTATATGGCAATGATGTCTCCAAAGACAAAACATAAAATAGAAGTTAATCCCTGTCTTAGTTACTTTTCTTGTTGCTGAGACAAAATACCCCACACCCAATGCTGAAGAAGAAAAGGCTTATTTAGTTCACAGTTTGTAGAGCTTTCAGTATGTAATTGGCTGATTCCAAGGCATGGTGACACAGGGCAGAAGGGCAAAAGTTCATGGTGGCAGAAGACAGCAAAAGCAATGAGAGAAAAGGAGAAAGAGAAGGATAAGCAAGCCTTGTTCTGTACCCCCTCCATTTTTATCCAGACTGCTGGGATTAGGACAGTGCCAATCCAATAAGTGGATTGATCTATCAATCACCTACCCTTAATCCCAGCACTGTACCGAATCTATCACAAACTCAAGATTCAGCCACCTCCAAAAAGCCTGTGCCCCATGACTGTGTGATGCATAACTATAACAAGTCCCAAAAGATGAACTGAATTAATGCAGTGAATGGAGTAATGGTTGTCAGGAGAGTATATTCAGGCAAAAGACACCTCATAGGTCTTGAAATGAAGGATAGTGGAGTTCATATGGCAGCATATGACATAAGGAATCTCAATGACAGCCATGATCCTCCTCTAGTACTCGGGATATTCCCAGCCACAGTCACAAAGATCAGATCAATCCACTGGATATATATTTGATCACTTTGTAAGAGTTCCAAGGATAAGATTATAAATGATAGAGGCTGACCTACCTAATGGATGCAGATTTTCTAAGGCTTTACTCTTCTCTGTCACTGTTGGTCCATCAGAGACAAAAAGCTTTTGAGAAGTTTGTTGATTTGCTAGTACCCACAGATTCACGTTAGTATGATGATGAGAAAAGAGCAGAGAGCACAAACCATCTCATCACAAACCAGCTATTCTCTGGATACCTGCTTTACAGCTGAAAGACACAGAGGTCGACCAGATGGCTCTTCCTCTCTAGTGCCATTTATTAAGGAACATAGATATTGGTTTGTAATTTTTTCAATATCTAAACCCCATGAAGCCGATCAAAAGACCTCTGAAATTATTCTAAAGTATTTATGGGACAGAACTACACATCTTGTGAAAAGATTGGCTATGTTATTTAGTATGAACTCCCCGTATGCAAAGATACAGACACCATTTGGAAGAAGACAAGAGACAATATGACAGATAGTGAAGATCTCTGGTTGTCTAGCTTTGAAATTTATGCTTTCTTATGTCCTGTTCTGTTTTGTTGTGTTTAATTTTACCCCCTTCAAAATAAAATTTAAAAAAAATTAAAATTAAAAAGAAGTATTTATGGGACAGAGAGCTTGGGGAATAGGGAAAGACTTTGGAAATAGGGTATTTTCAGATATGATCAAATTAAGATGAGGTCTAGCTTAGGGTGGGCCCTAATGCATCAATGAAATTTGTACATACAGAAGAAAATATCTTGTGAAGATGCGGAAACACAAGGAAGAGAAAGAGAAGGAGGGAGGGATGGAGGAATGGAGTGATGGAGATAGAAAAGTTTTGTGAAGATAGATGTAGCTGCAAGCTAAGGAGTGGCCTGGAGGAATGGAAGGCAAGAATTCTCCCCCTGGGGACTTCAGAGACTGCACAGCCCAAACTGATACTTCGATTTTAGACATCTAGCCTCCAAAACTGTAGGAGAATAAACTTCTATTATTGTAAGCCATATAATTGGTGGGAAATTGTTACAGCAGCCCTAGGAAACTAATATCGCCCACAACTTTGTCCACACAGATGCATTTCCCAAATTATAATGGGAACTATTTAAAAAGAGATGCAATACATCTTATGCTGCTCAGAGTTTTTAGAAAAGTTTCCAATTCAAATGCAAGATTATGTCTTGAAAATTTCATTAGATCCAATCCCAAAGTTTATCTAATCTAATTTATAAGGCAAGGAACTATATTTCCAGGGAGCAGGATGTGCAGGGTAAATAGAAAGCAAAAGCTACCTCAGCTAACTAACCCATAGGCAATGGCACTAGAATGTCTCCGGCCCAGAACACATGAGGCTGTTTTAGCTGTGACAGTATAACAATGGTGTTGAACTGTGTGAATATATGTGTGAATATTCCTCCATGTTCTTTATTATATTCTTCCACCATAAACACTACAAAGATAGCAAAGAACTCAGGACATTAAGTCAACACAGAGGGTAAGCATAAGCAGAGCCTTCACGTGCTAAAGCATACTTTAAAACAAAAAGTCACTTTCCTAAATGCTGGCGATGCAAAAGAAGACACATGCTCAATCTAGAGCTGAACACAGGCTCATGTTTTTAAATAAATAAACAATTCCAAGCTTTCCACAGGATAAATTATTTAAATCACTCCTCACACTAAGAATATTGACAATGCTGGATAAACACTAGGCACAATAACATGTAAGTTGGGAGAACCTGAGTAGAGTAAGGATCATGAAGTTTTGTTCCTACACAGAACAAAATTAAAATTTTTGTTAGACCTTGTTAGAAATGCGTGACTTAGTTATTAGAGTTGCCTCTAACAAGACAGAAATAGCGAGTACCATTTCCAACACACCCTTCTGTCATGACGTTCCTGCCTTGGACTGGCCTACCATGCACTGAGCCTCAGACACTGTGAGCCAACTTTTCCTCTAAGTTTCAGCTGTTGGATATTTTGTCCCAGTAATGGGAAAGCTAACCAATACAGACTCCTACTCAAAACTATATTCAAAAATTAATTTATTCCAAGTATATCTAAGTGAAAGGCAAACCTGTAAAGCTGTTGGGAGATAATAGAGGGAAAATGTCTACATAACTGTAGAATAAACAAGAGATGATAAATTTGACAATAAACTCTAGAACAATTCATTAAAATATACCATTAAAAGTAAACTAGCAAGCTATAAAGGATAAGAAAATATGTGAAACATTTTTTAGGAGCACAAAATGAAATTCAGTAGTAGAATGCTTGCCTAAAAAGCATAAAAGCCCTGGGTTGGATCCCAAGTTTGAAAAAATAAGACATTTATATCCAAAAGAAGTTTTTTAAGTTAATTTCTACAATGAATATAAAATATGCAACACAATAGAAAACATGGCAAGAGATGAAGAGGTACCTCATAAAAGAATAAATCTGTGTAACTAATAAACAGATAAAAGGATTTACAACCTAATTAGTAATCAGGGAAATATGAAAATTAAAACCACAGTGAAATACCACCATTCATCTATCAGATCTGCAAAAATTTTATAGAGTATAAAAAGTATCAAGAATTGGCAAAGGTAGCCAAGTATGCTGGTGCATGCCTATAACCCCAGCACTTGGGAAGCTGAGACAGGAGGCCAAACTGGGCTACACAGTTGAGTTCAAAGCCTGCCTGAACTACATGGCGAGACCCTGTCTCAAAAAAAACTAAAAAAAAAAAAAATTGGCAAAGATGGGAAGTGCAAGAACTCATATACACTCCTGGAAAGGGTATAAATTAGCACAACTATTTTGGAAGCCTGTAAGAGTCCACATTACAAGCCAATACCACATTACATAAACTCATGACTAGGGTTCCATCCTTAGGTACAAAATCTAGAGAAACCTAAGCACCCTGGACATAAGAGGTGTGTAAGAAGATATCTCATGGATATTGTTCATGACAGACCCAAATTAGAAACAACTCGATCTTCATCAGCAGTAGAATAATTTAATAAATTTTGGTATCTTTTTAATGTAATTTTTGGAGTAATGAAAATAAATGAGAGGGAGCCTCATACATGTCTATAAATGAATCTTACAGTTATAATATTAAGTGAAAGGAGCCAAACCCAAAGCCATTTCTATGACACGAATGCATGAGGTTCACCCACCAGCAAAATTAAAGTGTATTGTTAGGGATGCATAACAAAAAGCCAGGACTGGTCGTTATAAACTCTGGGTAGAGGCACCACTGAGGGAAAGGAGTGGCTTATGACTGCACATTAGCAATGTTCTATTTACTTGTCTATGTGGTTCCCTTTACAAATATTGTCTTTAAAATTGTGTGCTAAGCTAAACACATTTATCTAATGCATTTTCTCAGCATATGTTTTATTCCACAATTTCAGAACTAAGAAAGAAACTTAAAAAACTGACTTGGCTTTGATTCTCCACCCTCTGCACAAAAGTAATTACTGTCCGCTACTCTCAGCCACGGAATTTATGTCTTAAACTTGCTGTCATCTGAGCTGAGCAGGGAAGAAAGCAGTAAGAGTTCAGTACTGGTGATTTTAAAAAGAAATTCTGGCAAAAGTGAATAAGAATTTCACATGAACTGTGACAGTGAGTGAACAGTTTGGAGAAATACAACCAAGCCATTGTGGAAGAAATAGTAGGGGGGCAGCAGAAGGCTCACAATGGGGACAAAATTTTTGTTCCTCTGACTTACTTTGGATGCCATGGTGAGCGATATGAAACCCTTAAGCCACCTGCCTGGTGCAGGTCCACCCCTTAGCAAAGACTAAGCCACACTGCTGACACAGGCTCCTGGAGGGCCCTGCTGTGCCAGGCACTAAGCCTTTAGTGACTGGTTTATGGGGACACCCATGGGGAAGCCTCAGAGGAGGCACTGGACAGCTTGGACAGAGAGGGTGAGGACCGCTCAAAAGGCTTGAGGTGGCAGCTGTTTACCAATCAGTACAGAAATAGTTCATTATACCTGTACACAC
Organism: Dolichotis patagonum; assembly: GCA_004027295.1. Taxonomy (NCBI): domain Eukaryota; kingdom Metazoa; phylum Chordata; class Mammalia; order Rodentia; family Caviidae; genus Dolichotis; species Dolichotis patagonum. Next base: position 22,458 of record PVJX010014423.1, on the reverse strand, counting down.
TGAGCACATCTTAGCCTTCACTGCAAGCGATAGAATCCCAATCCAAATGAGTTCAGGAGCAGAAAAAGAAAGAGCACATTGTCGTCTACTAAATGGGAAACGCAGACACACAGCTGGATTCAGGAACTCGAAGGATATCCTCTCTCTGTCTCTCTCTCTGTCTCTCTCTCTGTCTCTGTCTCTCTCTCTCTCTCTCTCTCTGCGCTCCAGTCCCAGGCAGGTTCTCACCATGTGGTGGCAAAGATGGCTCTGCAAGTCATCTCAGTTTGTGGTCTCAGACTGGAGCTAGGATTCTCTTCCAGGAATTCCAGCAAAGACCCAGGGAAGCATATAATTGGTCACGATGGGATCACATTCCTTTTCCTAAGCAAATGTGTCCAGCACACTGACCTATCTCAGACCATGTGCTAATGGAGATTAATGGAGAGCAGCTCTCACACTGAAGTGTTCTGTGACTATAAGGATAGGCAATGAATGATTAGCAGATTTAAAAAAGAGCTGTCCGTACAGTCCACTCCTTAGCTGCCCAGAGTCCACACAAATTCTTCTTTCCAGACATGCAATATCAAAAATACCTTTTTAACATAATGTTGCTGTCCCACATAAAACCATATGCAAAGGGAGACAACCCAAATCTCTGTTCAATTATTGCAACCAGCATCAAGTCAAAAATGCTTCAATACACTAGCAAATCCTCCAGACTTTCAAAATACACCCAGGATTCTTACCATTTTAGCTGCTTTTAACTTTATCCAAGTAATCATCATCTTTCACAAGTCTTATTTCAAGAGACCTCTAACCACTCCCCATTTCTACTCTTGGCCCCAACAGCAGTGAGAACTCAAAACCCACTCATGCCTCCTGTGGTTTCCTGCACAGATGTCATCATATGATGGTTTCACTTAATCTGACTTCATGTCCCCTCTGCCTGCCCTTTGCTCACTGAGCTTTGCCCACAGATCCTTGACCTTCCTTAAACTCACCAAGCACGCTTCAGCGGCAGTACAGACACTCTTGGGACTTCCTTTTCTCTCAGCCAGAATATTCACATAATTCAATCCTGCACTTTCTCTGGTTCTTCCATGAGCAATCTGTCTAATTACTAGCCATAGCGCTTATCCCCCTATGAAATATCAAGTATCTATTAGCTTACTGTCTGTCTCTCCATGCAAAGTTCTCTGTGCTTACTGGCATATCTCCACAAGTGAGCACACTATCAAAGTAAATTCATACATGCATGTCAAATGAATGGAATGCTTTCTTCTTGATCAGTCCAAGAAGTAGCTCCTCAAATCTAGTGTCCAAAGGCTATTGGATCAGTATACAGTGAAACATGATAAACATATTAGTTTCAATGCTTCTTTTTTTAAAAAAAAATCCTATTTAAAAAGACAAACCACAAATGAACATGTCCATTTGTAGTATACCCAGAAGTCTGACTCTGTGCCCTAAAAGTAGAGGGCTTTCTTGGTCCCGCTCTGTGGGAGAAATTCTCATCTTCTGTTTCACCACAATAACAGAGCAGTATAAAGATTGCTGCCTGGAAATGGACAGTTTTCTGCACTTTCTGTTAGCACCCGTGGGCCCTGGACATTAATTTCAGATTTGAGCAATAACAGGCCATTACTTGCCTGGACAGAAGTTTCTCTGGCAGAATAACTCCCTCACAACCCCAGTCAGATTTCTAGCTCTCATATTTTACCATCTTGTTAGATTTTGTATTGTCTTTCAATATACAGGCTGCAGGCGGTTACAGCAAAAGCAAGGAGCGGGGAGGGGGATGACCAAGACATGATATGCATATGTACAAATTCCCCCAGATGAGTGTAATTAGGTATCATAAACATACACTTGAAAAAATTTTAAGGGCTGCAGATGTAGCCCAGTGTGAAGGCCCTGGCTCCAATCCCCAGTACTGAGAGAAAAAAAAAAGGCAAGCAAGAAAGAAAAAATTTTTCCAAATTAAAAATAAAATTCCAAATTTATATCTGGGAATAAGAAACCTTCAGTGTCCTACACCCTGTGTCAATTTGACAAGCAAACTTTAGGGTCTGTTAATAGTAACACCCATCTCCAGCTATCAATTTCTGTATCGGTCAGAGTTGCAAGCAACAGAAACCGATTCCAAACCGGGCGTGCTGGCTCACACCTGTAACCCCAGCACTCGGGAGGCTGAGGCAGGAGGATCATTGTGAGGCCAGCCTGGGCTACAAAGTGAGCTCAAGGCCAGCCTGAGACCCTGCATAGTGAGACCCTGTCTCAAAAAGACAAAAAAGAAAGAAAGAAAAAAAGAAAACAATTCCAATACAAAAGGAATTCACTAGAAGGCTACAGGGAAGCTTATAGGATGAGAGAAAATGCTGAATGACCAGGAAGGACCACAGCCAAGCAGCCCTCTGGACAGCAGGCAGAAATCATCTTTCCAGGAGGCTGAGACTAATCAATGCCAGCGTTTTTCCCTATGGATGTCATCAGGATTCAAATTCCAAGAAAAGAGTATCTGATTGGCCTGGTTCCAGTGGAAGAAGGAAGGGGCATTTTGATTCATAGCTTGAACAAGATCACGATATTACCTCTCTGCATACCCACTCAGAAAGAAGAAAAAGATAAGACTGTTAACCAAAAAGAGGAAAGAGACTGAGTAGGCAAAAGTCTCACTGGTGTTACAAGTTACAGATTAGATTCCTGCTTTTTAGAAACCCCTCTGACCACAGCGACATATGATAGAGGCTAAATTTAGGGCCGGGGAGATTAGACCTAATGAGGACCAGCACTGTGGATTTCTTAGTCTTTCAAGTGAATTGATTAAAAATCACTACACCCATTTGGACAGCATGCTCACGAGATGCCCACGCTCACTGCATCCTAGCGTGAGACAGCCAGGTCCTTTTCCTCAGACACACGCCCCTCCACCCCATATACCGCCAGGGACTCCAGAAATGTATTCACTATTCCCGAAGGTGGAGACGTGTTGAAAGTGTGTCCTCCCAGAGTCCCAGCTGAGCCATCACCTGGGTGAGTTCAGGTGGAGAAGGGCAGGATTTTCCTGGGGGCCTCACATATGTCCCACAAAGGTTCACATCTGTTGCTGACCACTTAAAACACCAGCGCTGACGAGAAAAGCAGCAAGAGCACAAGTTGGTCAGTACAACCACCGTACAGAGATAGCACATGTGAGGGGTTACACAAGAATAAGACTCATTTTTCCCCCGAACAGAACTATATTAAATGGTTATTAGAAATGTGCCTGCTCCTGCTTCCTGCTTACAGATTTAATTGAGTTAGAAAGCAGTGCAGGCATGTGTATGCGCGTGTGCCCACTACATCATGGTGCTTCTTGTTGTCAGGACAGGGAGCCCTGCCACGTGGAAGCTGAAGACACCTGCAAACGATCCACGTAGAAACACTCAACCTATTGGCTCAGTTCTGCACCCAGCTCTGGATTAAGGGAAGAACAACCCAGTCTGACACCAGACCTGGGGCTCATGTCACAATTTCCTGAGCAACTTCTCATGGCTACACAATGGGAGTAAAGATCCCTGCCCTCCTGAACTGCCGAAGAAGTTTGAAGAGGATAAAACTGATTTTTAAGGATTAAAAGAGAAAGAGCTTCATGTGGAGTGGTCCAGCCAGAGCATTATGAAACTCTTCAGTGGATGTGGGGTGCCAGTGGGTGCTTCTCTCCCTGGACTCCCTCTTAATGGAGTGGAAGGTGACCTCTAAAACACCAGATGCTCCCCCGGTGGAAGAGGCACGGTGCCTTGAGCCCTTTCTGCAACACTCCTCCCCTTGAAATAACCTCTTTCCTTCTTCTCCCTCAGGCCATCCTTAAATGTCAGCACTTCCTGGAGTTCAAAATCACGATGCCTCCCGGGGTCTTTCCTGTTTCCCACACTTCCTGGCTACATCCACTTAAAAGTCACTCCAACTCACCCCCACCCCCTCCCCACCTCCAGTGCCCCCTGCCTCTTTCCAGGGTGCCACTCACCTCCTGGTCCAGCCAGTGTGGGTGCTCAGAGTCGCCAGTGCGTGTTGTCTTTCCACATACTCTTGCTAGTTCTATGGTCTCTTTCTCGATCCATCCTCTTGCCATCTGTATTGTCACAGCTCTGATTCAGGATCTTGTCTTCTCTCTGGATGATGGCACTGGTTTTCCCAAACTCTCTGGAATGTTAATTTTCCTGATTAGAAATGTACTGAACCTTGCAAACTCCCCTGTGGCCGAGTGACATAGGTGTGGTCACTCCCATCACGCTGCCCAGTGTCCCATGATAACTGAAAAGACTTGCCCAATCCATCCTCCACCAGACTAGGAGGGGCCTGTGGGAGAAAACAGGAGAGAAGAAGGGTTCAGCCGAGACAGAGCAGGTGGCTGTGAGAAAGTCTCAGAACAAAGACATCCCAGCGGAGGAGCCTGTGCTGGGGAGGGAGGGCCCCGCACTTGCACCATCCACCAACTGTAGCTACTGGTGGGAGAAGTTCAGGAGAACTTTCTGTTGAAAAAACAATGCTGATCAGAGCAATCTTACAAACACTCGTGCATGTATGTGAAAGTTTCTCTAGGGCACATTCTGGTAGGATACCTGCCACCCATTTGGGCTTATATATAATAGAGGGATCAAACTAAACTATACCTTTAATGGGAAGTTCCTCTGTATATCCATCATTATCTAGAGTCCACAATTTTAATTTTTATTAATCTGACAACATGGCAAATCATATGTATTTTAGTCATATATTCCTTATATTCCACATATTCCATATATTTAGTCATATATTTCTTTTTTTCATATCAATGTAGGCTTTTTTATTTTGCACTTACTGAAATAGCTCTTTGAGTTTATAGATCACTTCTATTCACAGTTTAAAAAGCATATAAACTAAAGTAATAAGGTATTTCTAAAAGTTCTTCATAGCCTAACTTCTGAGTAACCTTTTTAAAAACTTCACATTTTCAGAAAATTGTATATACACATGCAGTTTTAAGAAATAACTCAGAGAAATCTCACGTTTCATCCATATCCCCCAATGGAGACCTCTTTTGTAGTTATGGCACAATGTCACAGCTAGGGAGTAGGGTGCATTGACACAACCCAGCGATCTTATTTTACCTATTTTCCATGCGCTAATGTTTTTGTGCATGCCTGCCTGTGTGGTTAGCTTTCTGTTCAGTTTTATCAAGGGTAGCTTCATGTGACCTCCACAGAAGGGTACAGAGCAGTCTCCCCTCGAGGGTCTCTTGTGCTGCTCTTTCATTCAGTCTCCACCCTCCCTACTTCACCCCAACCTCTGGCAACCGCTATTCTATTCTCCAGCTCGAATTTTGCCATCTCGATAATGATCTATAACTAGAACCTTGCAGTAGGTGAGCTTTGAGTGTGGCGTTTTTTTCCCACCCAGGATAATTCTCTTCAGATTCCTCCAAGTCGTGTGTATTGATTGTTCACTGTTTTCTCATTATTGACTAATACTTCATGGAATAGATATTGTGTAACCACTTAACTTATAAAGGACATCTGGGTTGCTTCCAGTCTTACCTATTAAGAACAGAAGATGAAGGTAGGATACAGCTCAGCGGCACAGCGCCTGCCTAGCAAGAGGAAGGTTCTGAGTGTGATTCTCAATACCAAAAAAGAAAAAAAAAATTGAACATGAACATTCATGTAGGCGTGTTGGCAGAAAGAAAACCACTGAGTGGTTCAGGATTTTCATGTCAAGTCTAAGTCCAAAAGTCCTGAAAATTTTCACCGGTATATTTTTCTGAAAGTTTTGTAGTTTTACACTTTATACTTAAGTCACTGATTTATTTTGAGTTAATTTTGAGATTGACATTCCTATTTTTTGTGCTTGGACATCTGGTCACTAAGGTGCTTTTTGTACCTTTATTAAAAATTATTTGGGTATATTTATGTGGGTATTTTTTTAGGTTGTCTACTGTTTCATTCCTTTGTGTTCATCCACCAATGCCACACTGGCGTGATTAGCAAAAATATGCAGTAAGTCCTGTCAAATAGAGTGATTTCTTCCATTTTTTTCTTTTTTCAAAACTACTTTAGTTATTTTAAATTCTGAGGTTTTTAGGTAATGTTTAGAATATGCCTGCGTATGTCTACAAAAACTGTAGCTAAGTTTTTGTTTTAAAACAGTTCAATCAATCTTTAATTTATGGAGCACTACCCCTTTATTATATTGAATTTTCAAATCCGAGATTCAATCATGAATCTTCCTATCTATGTTTATTTAGGTCTCTCTTTTTCATTTATATTTAGTAATTTTCAGGATATAGAGTCTGTGCAAATTTTGTTCGATTTATATGTTTCATTCTTTTACAGTAATAGTATTGTGTGTTTAATTTTGGTTTCCACAAGTTCATTGGTATAGAAATGTATTTGAATTTTGTGTGTTGCTCTTGTAGCCTGCAATATTACTGAACTCATTTATTAGTTTTAGGAGTTTGTACAGATTCCTTGTGATTTCCTTCTAGACAATATTACTGCCTAGAATTCCCAGTAATATGCTGAAAAGAGTGGTAGGAGTACACATCGTGGCCTTGCTCAGTGTTACAGGGAAAGCACACACCATCTTTCACCATTAGGTATCATGTCAGTTGTAGGTTTTTGTAGATGCTCTTTATCAAATTGAAGAAACTCCTCTATTTCTAACCTGCCGAGAGTTTTTCTCAGGAGTAGGTGTTAGTTTTACAAATGCTTTTTCTGAATCAATTAATATGATTGTGTAGTTTTTAGCCTATTGTATGATTTTTAAGCCATATTTGAGTAAGCTTCAGTTGGTCATGGTGTATAACTATTTTAAACACTGCTGGATTCATTTACTAATGTTTTGTAGAAGTTTTTGTGTTTAAGTTTATAAGACATATTGGTATCTTTTTTTGTTTTAGCTTTGTTTGTCTGGTTTTGCTATCTGTGTATCTCTTGTATTTTCTGGAAGATCTTGTAAACATGATTCCTTTTTAAATATTATTTGGGCCATTTGAAATTTCTCTTCTTTGCACTGCCTGTTTGTCCTTTTTGTTCACTTGTCTATAGCATTGTCTATCTTTTTCTTATTACGTATCTGTAGACGTCCTTTACTTATCTTGGATACAATATGTTTATCTGCTATGTAGATTCAAAATGTCTCCTTTCAGCCTGTCTCCTGTCTTCCTAATTCATTTAGAAATCAACAAAGGGCCCCATAACTTGGCAGTCAGGTGTCCAGCCCTCTGCACTTGACTACCAAAGTTCAAACCCACCCCTTCTGCTTGGGCAGATGGCCTTTGCACCTCCATTTCCTCTTTGGCAAAGCAGAGATAGAAACAGTATAGATTCTGAGCATTATTTTGCTAATACTGTATGTTACTACTGAAAATAAACTTACTATAGTCTCACCATATATTGGTGACTATATAATTTTGGTTACTATATAATTTTGGTTGTTTTTGTAAAGAGATTTAAATCTAAAAATATTTATCAATATTAACTCACTTTGTGGTCTAATAAATCGTTCCTTATCTTATAGAGGTTGTAAAGCTGTTTTTCTATTTTTCTTCTGATGGGTTAGATTTTTGTGTGTATTGTTTTATTTTTTAGGTCTTTAATTCACTTTGAATTTTATTTTTAATAACAGAGACAGACAGGCAGGCAGACAGACAAGCACTTGGCTGCTATATCAGAGACTCTAACTCACAAAGGCTTAAAAAAAAGCAAGCCTTCTTTTATCATGTCACTAGACATCATCACAAAGCTTTCATCTCATGACCTAAAAAGATTGTTCTGGTTCCTATTACTGCATCCACATTCCAGCCAGTGGAAATGGAAAAGTAGAGGCCTCCTTCTCTTTTAAGGGCACGACTGGAAACTGTCCATAGTTTCATTCCCACAGCCTTCCTCATAGGGAGGTATTGCCAGATGACTGAGTTAGACCAGCAACACACTCCCTTCCCAGTTCTAGTCCTGCATTAGAGCTGTTCAGCACGGAAACCCAGCTCAGGCTGGACCCTCAAAGAGGTGTACATTTCAATAATGGCAGGTGACTTCTGCAGACCTTCTACCAGTGGTGGGCCACTTCAGATGACCAACTTTAACCCACACTCCATCAATTATTTCTACCAGCAAATCCAATATTTTTCCATATTTGTAGTCATTTATTCCAATATCACTTTGTAGAGAACCATCCACTCTACAAGTGATTTGAAAAAAATGCCTCTGACATATAATGCCTCTACCGTCAGTTTTCTACACATGCTTGGGCCTGTTTCTGGATACTCTCTTAATCCATTAGTCTATATCCCTGTGCTGTACTGGTAAACAGTATTTACAGTGCTACAACGCTCATAAGCAAAGTCTTTCTTCTTTGGTCTTACTTAGAATTTTATTGCTGTTCTTGGCCCCTTAGTGTTAGGTTATGGCTTGTATCTAGATGTCCCCCCAAAGCCTCATATGCTTATAGGTGGGGCTTTTCAGAGCTGGCTGGAACTAGGGTATGTGATACTGGGATTAAGAGTGTGTGGTACTAAATTGTCTACTGATTAGTATAGCATAGTTCTGGGTGTGGATAATGGGAAGTCCCACCTTGGGTATGCGTGGCACCACCCAAAAGTCTGGCAGCCTGAATGGGATAAAAGGGAAAGGGAGGCCTGCTTTGCTGATTGCTGCTGCCTGCCTGCTCAGCCAGGAACTGTTTCTCCTCTGCTGTGCCATCCTGCCTGAGAGCTGGCTGACATGGACCAAAACCTCAACAAACCGTGAGTCTCCTTTAACTTCTGGATGTCAGATATTGTCTCATCAACAAGAAAAGTAAGAGAGTCTTACATGATAATTTTAGAATTATTACTTGTTCCATAAAATCACTGTCTTAGTTACTTTTTACCCATCACTGAGACAAAATACCTGATTCCCAAAGTTGGGAAAGGAAAGGTTTATTTCTTACAGTTTTTGGAGATTTCAGTCCATACTCAGTTGGCTCCAAGGCAGGGTGGCATGGCAGGGCCGCAGTTCATGGCAGCTGCAAACAACAAGCGGACAGCGGAAAGAGAGAGCGAGACACACCTTCTTCCTGCCATTACATCACACCCTGGCTCCACCCCCTAGGAGGGTGTAGCACTGACACTACCAATCCAAGCACTAGACAATGAACCAATCACAAGTGCACAATGCAAATACATGAGGCCTGGGGGCCAGCGACACAAACTATGACATTCCACCCCTGACCCCCAAAGACTCATGTACAACCTTTATACAAAAGACATTTAGTCCATCTCCAAGAGTTGCCAAAGTCCTAACATTTTCAGCATTGCTGAGAAGTCCAAGTCTCAAGTCTCCTCCAATAGCTATGGCAAACTCTAAACTGTAACCCCCTGTACAAATGAAACAAGGTTAAACATTTCTGAAATGCAAAGGCACAAGATAAACATTACCATTCCAAAAGTTACAAACAGGGGAATATAAAGCATCGGAAACAATGCAAGTCCAACATCCGGCAGGGCGAACATTAAGTCCTAGAGTTCCATGCTCAGCATTTGAAGCAATCTGGTTTCAAGTTCCAAAAGGCTTGGGTGATTCCACCCCCACAGCACTTCCAGAGATTTCAGCTCCCGAAGGTTTTCTCTTGAACCTTCTTCACTCAGTTTTTGCAGCTTTCCTTGGATGATCCACATTGTTGGTTTTTCCAAACTTCTGGGGTCTCCACTGCACCTTTGGCTTCACACTTACATCTTTACATATTGCCCTCTCAGGGGCACACTGTTTGGCCTCCCAGGCCCTTTGCAATCTAGGTGGAAGCCTTCTTACCCTCAGAATTTGTGCATTTTCCTTGCACCTAAAATCAGCACCATGTGGATGCCTCCAAGGCTTGCTGCCAGCTGGAGCAGTAGCCAGGCTTTTCTCTCTCTTGGCTGTAGGGGTCAATTGCCTAGATTGCTGGGCTCTGTGAACCCAATTGTAAAGAAAAGCTTTTCTATGTTGTCACCATTCTGGAACCTCATGTGGCCTCCTGTGCCATTCTGGAGCATGGTGCTCTGAAGCTTTCTCATCTGAGCAAATTCTTTCACTTTTGCAGTTTGGAGGCTGCAAAGGGTGGAGACCCCCTGCTTCCTGGGATGCCCGGTGGCTATCTTTCTTATCTCTGTGTTTCTTCTCAGCAATCAAAGTCTCAGCACTATCTTTACAATCCACAGCTTTACTGGAGTTTTCCTTCTGGCCAAACTCACAGTGTTTTAAATTATCCTGCTGGGCTCTTTGCTCTTGATTTGCAACATAGATCTGGCTAAAAGCCCCCAACAATAGCCATGCCACAGCCTCAACATTTGACTGCCATGAAATTTCCTTTGCCAGATTAATCAGTCCATTACCCTTAATCTAGGTCTCAGGCAAAGTCTCTGGGCATGAGCAAAATGCAGACAAACTTTCTGCCATGCCGTAGCACACATCATAGGGAGTCCAACAACCAATACAGTCCTCCTTCCCAGCAGAAACCTCCCAAGCTCCCATTTACTATCAGGCTTTCTGTCAGCCTTCTGGTCTCCTGAGCTCTGACCAGAATCTCCTCTACAGAACAGCATCAGCTACTCCAGCTCTATGTATCCATGCGACAAGTCCAAACCTTTCCAAACTCTGCTCACAAGCCATTTCCAAAGCCTCTCGAAAAACATGGTCAGGTATAGTCATAGCAATGACCCCACTCTCGGTACCAAATTCTGTGTTAGTTACTGTTTACTCATCGCTGAGACAAAATACCTGATGCCCAAAGTTGGGAAAGAAAAGATTTATTTCTTACAGTTTTTGGAGATTTCAGTCCATACTCAGTTGGCTCCAAGGCAGGTTGGCATGGCGGGGCTGCAGTTCATGGCGGCTGCAAACAGCAAGAGGAAACAGGAAAGAGAGAGCGAGACACACCTTCTTCCTGCCATTACATCACATCCTGGCTCCACCCCCTAGGAGGGTGTAGTACTGACACTACCAATCCAAGCGCTAGACAATGAACCAGTTACAAATGCACAATGCAAATACATGAGGCCTGGGGGCCACTGACATAAACCATGACAATCACCTATTAGAACACTTATTGAAAATATATCAAATTCATAGACTGTTAGAAAAGAACTGACATCTTTTAAAAATTCAGTCTTCTAATCTACCATCATTGTCTATCTATTTACTCAAATTTTGCATGTTCTTCAAAAATATTTTACAATTATTGCATAAAATGCTTGCATGTTTTTATTATACTTATTTCTAGGAGATAGTGTGTTGCTATTATGAAAGATATGCTTTGCTATTTTATATATAGTTATTGCTATTGTTGATGTTCAAATGTGGGTCTTGTGTCTGGAACCATTTCTAACTCCCATTGGTGTGCAAGTTTGAAAATTCTCTTCAGTTTTTCTTATACATATATCTTTTGAAAATAAATGTTTTCTCTATTTTTTTGAAATTTTTAATCCCCCTTTCCTTTCTTCTTTAGTGCACCAAGGACCTTATAAGCAATGTTGAATAATAGAGAAAGACTAGGTAACATTTTTGTTTCTGACTGTAGTAGTTAGATCTAAAAGTTTTGGGTGTTTACTATCAAGTACTGGTAGTGTCTCCCTATCACATAGTGGAAGAGAGAGCTAATCGCTCCCTAGAATCCAGTCTCTTCTTCCTTACTAACAAACTGCTAACAAATGTGCCATGTAAAATACAGCCTTAACAGCTTCCCTTGCTTCTAGCTGTGGTTATATGACTGACTTCTGATTGATATAATCAATCACAGGGCTTTGGAGGGTTGGGGAGATAAGCAGCTTTGTTTTGTTTGCTCACTGCAGTACTGAAGATTGAACCTGGGGGTTCACACATGTTAGGCAAGTACTCCACCACTGAGCTAAATCCCAAGTCTTTTTATTTTTCATTTAGAAACCGAGTCTTCCTAAGTTCTCCAGACTTGTCTGGAACCTGTGATCATCCTGCTGAGGTCCCCAAGTAACTTGGATTGCAAGGTATGTGAAACACCATACCTGGCTCAGAGGTATTTTCATAACTCCTACAGAGTGTCTTAAAATAAAAGATGTGGACCATTTTGACTTCTGTCTTTACTCCTCCATTCAACTGACTATGCAAATGAAAGAGGACAATAATCCTGGGCATGAAGGGCAGAAACTGTAATCAGGATGATGGAGGAGAAAGACAGAGGTGATGAGCATCTGGATGATCATAGAGGCACCAAACTGGGTCTGGACTGCCTATCTTCAAAGGTAATCCACACAAAGGAGAAATCTAGCTTTCTACCCCTTTATGCTGAGGTTCTGATCAGAGCCACTGGCTCTTCTGTTAACAGACGCACAAGTTAAGGAGCTTCTCTTCTATTAGTAGAGTGTGCTGAGCAACAGTGCCTTACCAGAGTGATGAATCTGGTTTGCACTGTCCATTTAGAGAACCAACCATCTCCTGCTTTACTCCAGAAATGCCTGCACTAGCTATGCAGACGCCTCTTTAAATTCAAGTTTCAGAGTCCCTTCTCCCAGCTCTTTGCCTCATACCTCCAGCTATGTTTAGTCATACCCACTTCCTGTAGCTGTTTCCACAATAATACCTTAATGTTCTCCTTTTACCTCTTCAGTGGCATGGTTAGCAGCTTAATACCTATTAGCAATTCTTTATATTAAATTATCTCTATTAAAATAAGAAGTAGAGATTGCCAGCTTCAGCACAGAGATGTAGAGAGCTGGAATATAGCATTGCTCCCACTGGAGATTAATAACTTTTCTTAAATCCATATGATATCAGAGGTCACAAAGCAAACAGCAAGCCCAATATCTGCACAGACAGGTGCCTGTAATGAAAAACAAGTCCCAAGCCTTTGCCTACATGGGACAGATACCACTGAATGCCAAGATTCAATTAGAAACCTTTAATGAATTATAAAGGACAAGTCAGGGCAGCCTGAAAGAGTAAAGCTCTTGGAGCTCAGGAACCACGTAAATAGTTGAGCTCACATCCTCTCAATCTTTCCGTAAGCCACCCCACACCTGGATCTCCCTGGGAAGAGTCTTGATAAAGCTCCCTCCTCAGTGCTGACCAAGAAAGGGGAACACCAGTCACAGACAAAACCCCAGACAGAGCCTGTCCCCACCTAAGATTGAGGCCAAATAATTAACATAAAGGATGTTTCCCTTCCCTGCTCTCTACCACCATGCAAACAAGTGCTGCATAAAATTAACAGTGAAATCCAAGAGAGAGGGCAGCAAGAAATTCATTCCTTTTTAAGAGCAGCACAAAGGGAAACCCAAAGATAAGCAGAGAGCCACATTCAAACCTAGTCAACTACTGACTAGATTAGCACACACCTGCAAATAGAACTAGCAAAAGGAAAAGCATGTTCATCTTCGAGTGTAAAAATATTACTATTATCAGTAAAAATATCTACTGATCTATAAAACTTCCAAAAAATTTGTGACATACACAAAATGGCACAATAAAATATAATCAAGAACATGAAGCAATAATCAGAACTAAGTTCACACATGACACAGTAGTTTGGACTGTCGGTGTCTTAGTCTGTTTTGTGTTGGCATAACAAAATACATGATGCTGGGTATTACATAAAAAGGTTCATTTGGCTCATGATTTCTGGAATGTTCAAACAGCGTGGAATCTGGTGAGGCTCACTGACTGCTATGCAACATGGCAAAGGCCATTACACAGCTAAAATGCCTGTGTGTGAGTGCACGCGTGCGCGCACAAGAGAAAGAAGCAGAAAGACAGACAGAGATAAGGAGGGACAGAGAGGTCAGTCATACCATGAAAGAGAAATCAAGAAAGCAGGGACAATTAAGGCTCACTCTTTTATAAAAACCCATCTCACAAGAACTAGTCAAGGACCCAGGATTTAGCTCAGCAGTGTAAGCGCCTGCCTGGCAAGCTCAAAGTTGTGAGTTCAATCCCCTGGACAAAAAAAAAAACTGTTGTGGGACCTAACGCACTCTTTGAGACCAGCATTAATCTCTCTTAGGGCAATCTCTTTCCACTAAGACCCACTTTTTCAATGTCCTACCATTTTTCAATACCATTACATTGCGGCCCCAGCTTCATATCAATTTAGGAGGATCACCAGAAGCAGCGTGCTTTTACCCTGCAGGACTAACAAAACACCTGTATAGCTCTGACACAGGACCACTTAGACTTAACTGTTCTCTTCGGTTATATAGCTGAAGAAGTTTTCATTACATTGACATTCTATATAACAGCATACTGATCCACAGTATTCTTGATATTAATGCTGATGGGATCTGATCAGCAGGAAGTAGTAGATTTCCCACTTGCCTTAGTAAGAGAGATATGAATAAGAAAATGAGAGATAAGCTCCATTAGTATTCAAGGTCACATAACTTCAATGAAGTTTCTAAGGAAAGGTTCAGGAATTTGGAGCATTAAAGATATCGTCTCCAAAGTGAAATACAAGTTGAAATGAAAAAGAAAATGCAACAGCACAAAACAAATCTTCAAATACTCAGTATAAATCTAACAAATATGCACAGGAGAAGTATGCCGCACACATGTATAAAACAAAACGTAAGGAGTAGAATAAGACCTAAATAAATGTAGAGATATTCCACGCCTAGGACTCGAAAGGCTCAATATTACTAAGATGGCAATTCTTCCCCAAGTTTACCCACAGATCTAGCACAATCTCAGTCAAAGTTCCAGGACTTTTTGGTAGAAATTAACAAGCTAATTCTAATATTCATTTAAGAAGGAAGAAAAACTTGAAAAGTCAAAACAATTTTTCATAAAAACTAGAAAATCTTTATCATTTGATTTATTTATTACATATCTTTAGCAACCAAGGCAGTGCAATATTAATAAGAGAGACATATAGATTAACGGAACAGAATAGAGTTCAAAATAGACTCAAACATATGCCGTAAATTGATTTACAAAAGCACAGTAGCAATTTAATGGACAAAGCAAGATCTTTTCAACAACTCTGTGCTGGAACAATTGGACATCAATAGCAAAGAAAAAGAATTTCAACCCATACTTCATAGCATACACAAAGATTAAATCAAAATGAAACATTTACCCAACTATGAAATTTGAAACAATAAAACTTCTAGCAGGAAACACGGGAGAAAATAATTCTTGACCTTGCATTAGGCAAAGAATTCTTAGCTAAAACACAATACCTATAAAAAGAAAAAGTGATAAAATACACTTCATTAAAATTTTAAACTGTTCTGCAAGCGACATTCTTAAGAATATGCAAAGATAAGTCACAGACTAAGAAAAAATATTTGCAAAACACAAATCTGATAAAGAATTTAGAGCTTTATATATTCTGGTACATAAATAACTCTCAAGAGTCAGATATAGGGAAATAATATAAAAAGTGGGCAAAGATTTCAACAAACAGTTCATATATAAAAAGTCAACAAATGCAGCCAGACATAGTAACACACACCTGTAATCCCAGCACTCTGGGAGACTGAGGCAGGAGGATCACAAGTTTGAGCTCAGCCTGCGCCATTTAGCAGCTTAACAAAAACCTTCTCTCAAAATAGAAAATAAGGGGCTGGGGGTGTAGCTCAGTGCAAAGGACCCAGATCCAACCTCCAGTACTAGGGGGAAGAAAGATGGTAAACAGGTGCACAGAAAGGTGTTCAACATCGCCAGTCATTAGGAAAATACAAACTAAACTTCAGTGATAGGTCATTACCCACCTACTTCAAATCTTAAATGACTGGCCAGACCCAGTGCTGGGAAGGAAGAGAAGCGAGTAGGATTCCCCATTGCAGGCAGGAATGATACAACTTCTTCGATAACTTCCTTAAAAATAAAACACACATCTACCTGATTTCTAGCCATTTCACTCCTAGCTACTTACCGGAGAGAAAAGAAAGCACGTGCTCACACAAAGACTTCTAAGCCAAGGCTCTTAGAAGGCACCTAACAGGAGGTTCTCTGCCCGGGAGGGAGGGGCATGCCAGCTGGAGCCCTGGGGTTTAGACTGGAGGTTACAGCTGAGGTGGCACCCTGGGGAGGGATGAGAACTATTCAATAGGGACTTCCAAACAACAAAGCCAAGCCCAGTGTTCACCTGATCCTGCTCTGAACCAGCCATCAATATGGTGCAGCCCTGGAAGCCGACTTGGCCTGACACTGCTGTCCCAGAGGGGAGCCGCAGGGATCCCCTTCTCTGCAGCTGTCAGAGAGGATGAGGCTGTGTCGTTCCATGGAGCAGTCTAGAGTAGCCCCGCACTCCCACCGTGGCGCACAGGCTGCCAGCTCCAGGCCACCCCAAGGAGCCCAGCAGCAGCCTCGCCCGCTGCTCACAGCCCTGGGCAGTCCCTGACTCCTTCTCTGAGCAGGGAGGGGCTGGAGGGCAGCGCTCCAGCCTGGCAGCCCGAGGCTCTGTGCCGCAGAGTGGGAGGCAGCTCTTCTGTTCTCCTGTGAGTGTCAGCATGAGAAGCCCGCACTCCAGCCGCTCCTCTTAACTCTGACAAGCTGATACACTGGCAGACAAGAGGCAGCTTCTGTCAGTTGCTGCCAGGTTTTTGTGTTTGTTTGTTTGTTTGTTTGTTTGTTTTGGCTGGAAGCACTGGCTTCCACTGGGAACCCCCCACCACCACCAAGTCCTCTGAATTCTCCTGTCAGGTCCAGCCCCTCTGTTTACTTCCTGCTCTCCTCTCCAGAGTGTGCAGGTGCCATGGGCTAGGCAGGGACAGCAGGACTCCTGTCACTGCTTCGAGGCAGAGATGAGGGAGGTGGCCCCAGGCAGGGGAAGGCAGTGGGAAAGGCCCAGCCCTTTCTGGGGGCTTCCCCCATCCGGGTGACATTCTCCTCAGTGTTAGAGAGGACCGACCAGCTGCACACTTCACGGTCCCACGGTTTTCCCTTAGAGGCGAGACACAGATGCAAACAGACTTCTAGTCAGTCTACAAGCAAAGGACTGAAGTCCATGGCTCCTTGGTTCTCCAACCAGGCCACATTCAGTGTCCAGGATGTCTGTATTTTAGGAAGCTATGGGTTCTGAGGAAGGAGAGAAACAGAGGAGACTGGAGAGAGTCCGTAGGGATGGGACAGACTCCCTCCATCTTCTCTCCCATTCAAGTACTCAGCACAAAAGGTCTGATAGAAACAAACCCAAAATACAAATAATTTCAAACAATAACATAGAAATCAGGAAGATAGATACTTTGCAAAAGAGAGAGGGATCGAGAGATGGAAGAGGAGGCTAAGAGGAACAGATATGGGAAGGACTACGCATGTGCTCCTTAAAATGAATGTAACCCAGACGTACTGCAAACCTGTCCTGATAAAAATTTAAATAAAAAACAAAGACAGGCTTCTGTTTTAAAGCCCAGGGCTCTTGCTTCCGGGCAGTGAGTGCTGCTGTATGGAACTGCTGACCCTGATCCCAGAGAGCCAGGGCCTGCCGCAGAGCAGGGGCTGACACAGACGCTCCTTGCCGCCACCTGCACACCTACACACTGCTAGTTTCTTATTTGTACTTTAACCTGCATTCAGGCAAATGCTTCTTGATGTACAATTCTGGGAGTTTTCACAAATGCAGAGTCATGAGCCACCACCTCAGCTGTGCTACCTCAAGGAGCCACCACCCTAGAATAGTTCTCAGCTCACACTGGCCCTCGAGGGGGATCCACCACCACCACCCCACCCCCGGACACCCCACAACCTGTTTCCTGTGTCTCCCATTCTGCTTTCACCAGAATTCCAAGTCGAAGAACTCACATTAAATGAACATCATCTTCTCAGCCCAGCTACTTTCACCTAGTCTGACACATTTAGGGTTCATTCACGTTACTTGTATTTAAAAAACAAAACTTCTTAAATGTGTAAAAAAAAACTCTGCTGAAAACTCAATTCCCCACCAGAATTCCCATCTCAAGGGGCATCCAGCTCCTCTACAGCGCCCCCATCCTGGTGCTGCCCAAGCCGCTCCACAGCCTGCCTGAAGTCCACTCTCCCAGGCCTCCCCCTCAGCACCCCTGCCCTGAGTGCTGAAGGGGCCCCAGGAGTGCTCCAGAACACCGACAGGGCTCATTCCTGCTCCAGACGCCTACATGTTAATAGGCATCGTGCAACTCAGACGGTGCATATCCCAGGCAAGGACGGTCACCTGATTACAGACTACTTGACACCACCCCCCACACACAAATACCTGTACGAGCAGAATCCAGGTCTCAATCTAGTCTCAGAGCCTCTCACTGATCCTTGTACTCAACTACACCACTGCACTGATGTGGAAAAGAACACAACACAAAGCAACCGTGTCACTATCATGAAAGTGGCAGAGCTCAAGGGGACCACATGGGCCCAGTAGAATGTGCTAGAATATGAGGACAGTTGCCCTAGGTGGGCTTCTGGGGGATGTGCTTGGAGCAGGTACAGCTGTCAGAGAGGCTGTAAGGGACGTAGCAGGAGGCACCGCAGCCACGGCAGTCCCTGTGCCTCACGGCTCAAACCCAGGAGGACTCTGCCGTGCCCAGAGCCAAGCTGCAGCTCTGTTTCTTGCTTTTTCCACTCACAGCCAATAAACACAACAACCTCCCCCACCCCCAGCCGGGTCATGTCATTCTTCTGTGGCCAGGAGTATGACTGCAGGCTCACAGCTGGGCTGTGATTATGACTCTCACCACCAAGGGCAGTCCACCATGACTAGTAGAAAAGTCCTGCTCATCACTCTCTGGCCTCAAAAGGGGGCAACACTGAGGAATCTTCCATCTCCAGAGCTTCCTGGGGTCTTCGCTGAGGCCATGTTGCAACTGCACTGGACTTCAACTGCTCCCTCCGCCCATCCCGCCTCCCTCTCGTCTTTATGGATGCGGATTTCCGAGTGCTCTGTGGAGCCTCTAGACCAACGCTTTCTCAGAGTCTGCTTTTAGGAAACTCAACTGAAGGCAGAGTGAACGGGCTTTGGATACTGTGGCTGTCAAATCCAATCTAGAAAACACTTATTACATTTTAAAAATATATTTTCCCATGTTATTTTATTTGCTCCTCTTAGTAACTCAGTGAAGTATGTAGATAATTGTATCGTTTTATATTTCAGGAAAGGAAAGTCTGCAAAGGTCACGTGCCTAATCCGAGCTGGTATGGACTGTCAGTGACAACCCTGATCTCGGTTCCTACCAGGAGTCTAGGCTCATAGCACCCTGAATGTGCCTGATTGAGGCTCCTGACCTGACAAGTTCTATGCTCTAGTTACTAAAGAGCCGGAGCTGGTGGGCGGGGGACCGCAACAGTGAAAGAGAAGGCGGGAGTGCACCAGCGCTCTGGGGTAGGACATACATCCCTAGTCAGCAGAGACTATACCTTTTTCCCCAAATGTCCAGCAGAGGGCAGTCCAGTGACTTGAGGGAGGGGCAGCTCTTTCTCTGCGGGTGTCTGACTCTGGCTGAGCGTGGATGTAAATAAAAGACGGCAGATGCTCCCCACCTGGCAGTGGTCCCTCGAGTAATAGCATTAACCCGTCCACCCACGAAGTGGTCATCCCCCTTTGGCAGAAGGTCATGTCTGTGCCTTTGAACTCTAGAGGGTCTCAACTGCTCTGGCATTGAAAATAAAGCCAGAATGCTGACCAGCCCTGAAAGTAGCCTCTGGTCACGACTTAATATTGGGTGGAGTGGAAAACGAACTAGGGGGATATTCCTCAAGATGTGATCAATTAACAGCATCTCTTGAAATGTTCCTAAAAGTAAATATTTTTGAAAGGCATCGATCCTACAAGGACCAAATGAATGTAAGAACCAACAGCAAATGTAATGACAACACTCTGGAAGTTTGAGCAGTGCCTGCCTTGGATTCAAAGCATTTACAGAGAGAGGTCCTCACCTCTGGGAAAATTAGCAAGCAGTGCCCAGCTTCTCAAAACCTGGGACATTCCCAGGACTTGTGCATCAAGCCTTTGACATGGGGAGGAGGAATGAGGCTAAAAACACAACAATGCCAATCATCTCCATCAGGGGCAACTGGCTCCCAGAATTCTCAGTGCTCAACACTCACTGGTCGTCCTACTTGCAGACACAAAGAATAAGAAGAAAGTCTGAGGGCTCTGGTTCTGTGGCTCACTATCATTGGAGCCAAGGTCTCTGCAAATATTCTATTTACTGACATCATTGGGAGAGGTTTTGTCAGCTCCAACCATCAAGTCCTGGGGCAAGGTGGAAGGAACAAGAGAAGGAAGCAAATCTTGATCTCAGGAAAACCAGTGCTTTCCCAGAAATGGCCACTTCCTGGCTGAGGTTTGCTTACGACTCTTTGTCATCCTTGAGTTCCGTGGCCACACTGTTAACAGGGAAGTGGAGACAAGTAACCATGCACTGCCGCCTGTGGAGAAGATAGGAAAGGCAGGCAGAAGGAGTAGTGGGCTACGTGGGCTAGGGATTTTCTTGACAGGTGTTCTAGTCAGATGGACACTTCATAGCAGAGATCTCTTGGGCTGGCCGGGTGTCAACCTGGGCTTCTCAGCCCCCCGCAGTGGGGATGTGCATGAAAAGCCAGAGTTTCAGCGCCCGACAGAAGTAGGCAGTGAGGAGTCTCAGTAGACTGTCTTTCTCTGCAGAGGGCTCCTCTCTCCTGCCTCTGAAGTCCCAGAGTGATGGGGCTGATTGGAGACCAGCCTCTGCATGGGAGACTGCTGGCCTTCACTAGGCCACCCTACACCTCTACCATCCAAGGTGGCTTCTGCCCCAGGGCTCCGGCCTCCGAGACCTGGATATGCTTGCTTCTTTACCACTCCGCCTCGGGAATTAATAGAGTGGAGAAAACAGAAACATAAGAGGGTTACTATTCCTCCACCCAGGTGCCAGCTTCAATCTCTGGCCTCTATGGAAAGTGGATAATAAAAGGTGGTGGATGCATAATAAAGAACGCTCTTCAGCCATCAGATGCAAAGAACTGAGCTCAAAACAAGACCATTGAGGGAGAAACATAAGAAAAGAATGAAATCTGGAACAATACCCCTTTATATAAATGAAAAGTACATACACACAAATGGCTAATAAACCACAAAAAAGTGCTCAATTTCATTAGTCATCAGGGAAATGCCAATTAAAAGCACAATGTGAAACCTCCATACACCCACTCAAGTGACTAAAACAAAAACAACAAAAATACCAAGTGCTAGAGAATGTAGATAAACCATTCACTACTAGTGGAATGTACACTGGTAGAACCACTTTGGAAAACTGTCTGGTGGTGCCTACTAAAAGTTCACACATGCCCTTGTATGACTCAACAGTTACATCTTCAGACTTGTGCCCAGCATAAAAGGGTACTTACAGTCTCCAAAATTCATGCACTAGAGTGTTCACAGTGTCCTGGGCAAATGAATCCCAAACTGGAAACTGGAAGCACTCGCTGGCCATGAATGGGTGAATACTGTTTGGGTACACGATGTGACAGCATTCAGCACAGCAATGACAGCAACAAACACCCATTTGGATCAGCCTCACGATATAAAGCTGATCAGAGGAAGCCAGGCACAAAAGCATTTTATGATTCCATTTTAAATAAATATCAACACTAGAGCAAAGTTAGCAGAGGACACCGGATGGTGGTACAGTAGTCTACCTCAGAGGGCAGTGCCAGCAACAGGAAGAGGGATGAAAAGGACTTTCGGAGTGAGTTCTGCTTGGCTTCCATGTGCTGCTTCTACACGTGCATCCGACTAGGGGAAAGCCCTGACCTGAACACAGAGAAAGCACGCCTTCCCACGTGTAGGGTCACAGGAGGAAACCATGAAAGGAAGGCCAGGGCGGTAAAAGCGAAACACGTAAGCACAAACGACAGTACTACATAGTTTATAGACACACGGACACACTTGAAGACCTACTTCTTTTTCAGGCCTTGGAATGAATCCAAGGCCTTCACACTGAGCTACATTCCCAGTCTTGTTTCATTTTAATTTTTTATAATTTTGAGACAGGGTCTCGCTAAGCCTCTAAGCTGCTCAGACTGGACTTGAATTTATGATCCTCCTGCCTCAGCTTCCCAGAGTGTTAGGATTATAAACATGTGCCCCTATGCCCAGCCAAAAACTTAATTTATCTAATCGAGATGGCACTTGTGTGCCGAGGGAAGCAGCTGTGGGGCGGTGGGAAGAGGACAGAGAAATAAAGTAAGATAAGAAAAGCGTCTTACAGGGGTCCTCGGCAATACTGTGCTTAATCCAACTTTGAGCCTGCGGTAGGGGAGGAACAGGGCAGAAGAAACACTGACGTCAAGGAACCTCCAATTGCTTTCTGGCCTGCCGTGCATTTCTCTGTCCGCAGCCGGAGCATGGCACGGGCTCCCCAGTGCCTGCGCCCTTCCTGCACGCTGCAGCCTCCCTTGGCGAGTGTTTCCCTCGCGGACTCTCCAGGCGCTCGACCGTTCTGACTGCTCCTTCCCGTGGGATCCTCGCCCCACCTCCCCGTTTGGATTCCCACTGCATCTATCTCTGGGTTCGGCCCTTGGCCAC